>ONZP01000395.1:0-15522 GCA_900312805.1 Fusarium torulosum
GGGGGGGTCCCGGGGTTTTTTCCCCCCCCCCCCCCCCAATATTTTGTATCTTTCACATGTGAGGGTTAGAATCATAGAATTGTTTATGGCCAAGAACGTCGAGCAGTATTTTGTCAACATTTGCATTCGTCTTTATATAAGTGAAGGAATTATATTGTAGATATATGCTGATACCAGCTGTTATCTGTATCACTGCCACTAACACTACACCCAAGGGTCTTAAAGGGCCATTCCGTCACTCCCCCCGCCATCCCGGACATTCTCTCATCCATTTAGTCTACGGAGTACGGAGTACGGAGTATGTCGCGCACATATCTTAGCACTTGCCTGCAGTTACGGGTACCTTAGCAGCCTGCCACTGGAATATCCTACTAAGTTAGGCCAGGGCCAGGGCCAGCTCCGATATTCGCTCCCGTAGCTTCGGCAATGTAGGTCCTGTCTACCGTCGTCGTACCATAGTTACCACTCATGCTATTGATGTCAATGATACGGTTCTCATTAGCCAACACTCATTATTCCGAGCCCATTATCAGATCCTCTCCATTCGCTCTGCAACCCCAACCCCGTACATCACCGAGGCACTCTAACTCACCTCCACGCTTGCCACTGTCGTTTGGTGGGGGTAGATCAACATGGCGCTGTACATCTTATCTTGGTTTCTGAAAATCATCATCATCGATAATTCACTCAATTTTTATTATTTTCCAGCGGCAATTTGAGCTGAGCTGGTCTGATCAGCCATAGCAATCATCACATTGCTGCTTCAGCCAACATTAACTATTAACCCCACACGAGGCATTATCCCAAGTCCCTTGCTTCATCCCACGTCTGAGACTATTAACACGTAGGGTAGGCCGTAGATTAATAGTGTATCCGTAGTTCCCTCAAATCTCTGATGTCGTTCCGAGAAAAGTGCCTCAATTCACACTCATGCCTACGCACAACACCATTCCACCAACCTAAATCTAAACATTAAAGTAAAAGTAGGTATCATGTTGTGTAGTGTCGCGTGTGTGCAGCGCATGAGCCAGGCTTCCGGGATATTAGCCCGACCAAGCGCATCAAATCAAACAATCCATTACCAATTCTCAACCCAAACATGTACTTGCCATGACCAGGAAAGGAAATCAATCGTTGCTTCTGTCGAATCAGATGCCGAGCCAAGAGACGGGCTCAAGATGCGGGAATACCGCTGCATCTTGCACATTTACCCTCGTCCAATCCACGGCCTCTGCCTCTGCCTCCGTTTCTAAACACGCAGTTCACTCACTATTCAATCCATCTACCGGTAATAATACCCTGGCTAATTAACTAACAGGCCCCATTGACTCGCATCGACATATCGACACTCCCCAGGACCCTGAAGTGCGTGCTCCATTCTGCTGCTACACAGGCCAGATACTATCAAGACATGCTCATTGGACGCCTTGTCAACTTGTTTGAAGAATGAATTGACATCAAATCCAACTCTGACCAATGGCGCTCCTAATCGTCCACAGCCCCAGAGTCCCCGAAATCCTTTCCGAGGGGATACTCCCAGGATCATAGAATCTGGGGGAGCCTGTCTTGTCTCATCTTGATGTTATTCTCTCATTACTTACCTATGTTAGGACTCTGGGTGAAATTGAGCCTTTTCTCACCGGACCGATTAGCCAGCCCAACCCGTCCCTGCTTCACCCTCGCTTCTCACAAATAAACCTCCAATTCGCCGTCTACGGATCTCGCATATCCGGACATACATGTCCACCCGCTCTCAGCTCAGCTCAGGCATTTCGGGTCCCCTCCGAGCACCACCGTTTATGTCTCTATGGCCTCCGGCTTTCACCACCGAGCCACCGTATATACTCCGTACCATCAGCCATAATCCGAGTCTAGCACCGAGCCGCCGTTTTGGCTCTGGTCATCACCATCATGAACCCATTTTCCCATGAATTTCCCCCCAACCTTCATCATGACTCTTGCCCCCCATTTGCACCCCTCATGCCATCACACCTGGCCTGTCTTTGATTCCGATATATTCCGTTATTTTCCATTGTTCCGATATCTACTCGTTCGTTCAACACCAGTTATTGTTGGTCATTATCGGGTTTCACCTCCATATCGTTCCAGACAGAAACACACACTCCTTCCACCCATGCACATCATGAATATGTGCACCATTGCTTGAACGTCCGTTCCCCATGGTTAACCGCTGCTTCGTAATATCACTTGGTCATCTTTTCTTGATGAAGAGAATGCAGACAAAAAGTGCAGTGTCCAATATCATATACTCTATTCTGTCTTAGATAAATGTGGTAATATCTGCCGCAACAAAGTCCAAACCCCAGAACGCCTTACGTAGATAGAACGACCAACGGCGCCAAACCTTGTGCCTGTGCCTACATAGCATACAAAAAATATGTTTGTAACTGACCAAGTTCTTTTCCAGCATCTCCTCCATCATACATCCTAGGTCTTCTTGCCTTGGTTGGTCCACACAAGCTCATTAAATGGTATAATAAAACGACAACAATAAAGCGACAATTGAGCAAGGACGAGAAACACCTAGTAACTCTTCCAATTCCTTACCATATAGCCGCCTGGTCGGCGTCAAAGCGAGTGAGCTCGTGGCCAGCGTCCTCCAGATCCTTCTTGGCCTTCATGCGCATATAAAAGATAGGACAATCTTTGCTACTGCAGATAACCTCGCAGTGCATACTACCCTGGCAGCGCTGGCACTGGGTCCATAGTCGCCCGAAGCGCACCTCGAGATCTGACACGCGATCAAGTGTCTTCTTGTAAAGTTCTCCAACTCGAGGCGAGCAGTTAGCGCACACAGCTCCTTCCGACTCCTCTTTTCCTGTCAAAGGCTTCTTGCAACCCATGCAAGTCTGTGTTTTCTTGGCAAACTTCATGAGACCTCCAACGGTAGGAGCCGCTACTGAGATGGTTCGCGTGTGGTCTCCTGTAAGTAAAGAGCGCGCCTTGGTCTCCCCGAGAATGGGTTCGAAGATACGGCCGAGTGGCTTGGCTAGCTGATTGTCCAGGTAGTAGCGCGTATCTATCGGCACATTGTGCTCCAGTACGTAGATGGGGTCCTCCGACTTCTCGAAGTTCTTGGCGCCGGCCGGGCCTCGGACCATGACGTAGGCCACTCGGTCGCCGAGTCCCGGCGCCGAGCCTGCATCTCGCTTCTTCATCCGGTGCGCCAGCTCGACGTGAGCTTGCTTTGCGGCATAATCGTCCTTTGTAAGGGCTTTTGTGATGACCAATTTCGACATGTCGACCTTATTTTGCAGTAGATCCGCAATCGTCTCCTTGACGTACCTAAATTAATCTATCGTTAGCATCCCGCTTTCTCCTTGCGCCACCAGATAAGCCCTGGTAACCTTATGCCTATCGGAGAGTTATCGGAGGGAGGACTTACTCTTGTGCACCTGGAACATCTTGGTCGATCAGGATCATCCGTAGGACTTTCTCAATTACTGTCTGTACCAAAAGACAGTTGTCACGTCGCACCGTCTCGATACCCTTGGTATCCATCTTGTCGTACTTCTCTGGTTTGGTCCAGTACAGACCAGCGTATCGCTTCTTGTTGATCAGTAGGTATGGGAAGTACACCTTTTCGAACTCAAGCTTGATCGGCTTGACAAACTTGTCTGATACAAACTTCGACGCTTCTTCACCAAGTCTCATAGCTTCTTGCAGGTCTTTAGTGCCAAACTTAATCATGACCGAATCGGTATCACCATAGATGACCTGGGCGTCGTGTGAATATCCGTTGGCGATATTGTAACGCTTTTCCACCTCTTCCTTGGTCTTCTCAATCATCTTTCGGCCGAAACTCGTTGTACTGCTAGCAATTTCGAGACAAGGAAGTTTGCCTGTCGTTGCACCCGTCAAACCGTACACACTGTTTGCGCTGATCTTCAGAGCCAGCTGACGACCATTCAACACGGCCTTCTTGAAGGGATCCGTCTCAACCGCCAACTCGCGCTTGGCCTGTTTACGGGCCGTCAGCAATTCCTCCAGAATCTGTGCCAGCAGACCCTTTCTTTGCTTGGTGGTCACAAAAGTATCTCCATTTGGTGTAATTATGTAGTCCTCGTCTTTCTGGAGGTTGAAGGCTTCGATTGCCTTCTTGCTCACCAGGGTGGTATAGCAGAGATTGTGAGCTTGCATGATGCTGGGATACAAAGACGCGAAATCCAGAGTAGCAATTGGAACGTCGTAGTAGCCTCGAGTTGGTTCAATAACTGTAGCTCCTTCGTACTGCTCATCAGAGGCTTCGGATTTGAGATTGGGAATTACAAGCTTCTGCTCCAAGGCCTTTCGGAACAGCTGACTGACGAACTTGATTTGCTGACCTCGAGACAACAAGAAGTTGAAAGGTACACCTGTGACTCTTGCCATTTCGGTGTAGTTTTCCAAACACGATAGCTTGTCCATCAACCTCTGCGGAAGGTAGGCATCTTTCAAACAGTACAGCGCAAGACGTCTTCGAGACTCGGGCGTACCGTTGAAAAGCTCTGTGATCATGGTATGGTGTACGTCTTCTTTCTGCTCGCCCAGGAAGTTGGCACACACAGAGTTCAGAGTGTAACTTCTGAGCTGGTGATCGCGTTGAATTAGCTGAAGGAGATCCAATTGCAGACGACCGTTGGTGTTTGTAGCTTTGGTATCTCGGTTACCCATCTGCTTGCTTGAAAAGTTTGTCTCCTTGGCTCTGGATTGCATGCTGGGGATTCGAGTCCAGTATTCGAACCCAGCTACCTTGAGATGCTTCGCGCGGTCCAGCAGGTATGGGAAATCGAAATTCGAAATATTGTAGCCAGTGATAATATCAGGGTCAGCTCTAATGAGGAACTTCTGCCAGTCGCTAAGCATCTTCTCCTCCTTCTCGTACGCAAGAATCTGAGTCGCAACGATAGAGCTCGTCTCCTGTAAACAGAACACGTTTCGAACAAATGGCTTCTTCTCTCCGTATTGAGTGACAATGTTGGCGATTTGAATAACGGGGTCGTGGTTTGCCTCCGGAAAGATGCCCTTGCGACCGGCACACTCGATATCAAAAGACAAAATACGCAAAGGCGCCATCTTGGACCATTCTCCAACCGGTTCGTGTGCTATAAGATCGAGGTAGCTCACTTCAGCTTCAATCTGACAGTTAGATTGGCGAGCGTGATCAGGGATAAGCTTGTATGCCTTGGCTGGAGCTTCTACCCAGGACATTCCTCGGACCTACTCGAGTGTTAGAACCTCTAATTACAAAGTTGTGGTTCTCCTTACCTTGCAGTCAACCATGAATCGAAGCAGATATTGAATATTGTCGAAAGTCTGGACTTCACCATCATTCCTCCACATGCCTTTCCAATTGGCGTTACCACTTTGGATTGTTGTTCGGACCTTGTTTATGAACTTAGGATCGGTAACGGTGACCTTCAGATATGGCTTAGACTGGTTGCCCTGGAACCCGTAAATGTTCTCCCTCATGGCAAAAGCAACCGAGTGGATCGTTGGCTGATGCTGAGCAAGTTGTGTCTCCAGGTATGCCTTGAAAGCTGCACAGTCCTGCGGTTGGAAGTTGACAGGAGCAGGAACATAGAGATAATGCTTGAAGTCAGTGACATGCATCATGACCGAGTTTCCCGCCTCGTTCACACCAAATAGTTTGACAGTAGACCTTCCGCCATGTAATGTGCCCTCCTCGGCCTCAATAGACTGGAAGCAGAGACTGTCACGCTCGGGTACGAAGTCGACTACGGGAGGTCGGTCCCATGCTTGATCCTTTTCGGTATTGTTTCGTCTCCGGTCAGACAAGTCCTGACTGAGCTTTTCGAGGACTTCTGATTCGAAAGCACTCTTGGGCTGGGTGGATGTCATCTTGGATCGGCGGTCGTTCTGAGAGCCAGGAACCCGGGCGGGAACCGGTGATGAAGGAATGGCATCGACCTTGCGCTTTTTCGTCGAGGAGGGAGAGGTTGTGATGTTCTGACGAGTGTGGCTCTCGCCGAGCACTCTCTTCTGAGAAAGAACTGCGCTTGCCATGTTGACTGACGATGGCAAATGCTATATGGGAAGAAAGAAGAAGTAAAGGAACGTAAGAAGCAAGGTAACTTTCTCAACAGTCACGCATTCATCCACAACAAGAAAGACGAAGAAGGATTGACGAGTTCTTTGGGTTGATTATGATTGTTGACACTAAACGGTTGGAGGGGAGACTCTAACAGGGGAGATTTCGGGTGGGTTTGAAATTGACGACACGACTTTAATTGATAGCCACCGCGTAGCGCGACTGACAAAGCGTGACGTGACGGACCCCACTGGCGCCGTGTCTGCCATTATCACGTGAACTGGCGTCAAAGCTTCAAGCCTGAGGCACTAGGTCATGATAACAAGACCTCAGTTTCACTTGCAAGTCACAATGAGAAGATATGGGAACTTTAAGGCATACAATTATACCAGTATATCACCTATTTAGTGTCAGAGTTCTTACACAATTCTATCATAAGACTACTAAAAATAACTCTGAGCGTGATACCATGAATTGAGTTCGTCCAATTCATACACACTTGGATAATGTACGGCCTCCAGTCTCAGCTCACACCTATCGTCTAGTCAGCTACAGTATAGCAAGATGGTATCGAATTACAAAATGTGACGAAAGATAACGTATTCAGACATCCATTCTATACACATCCATAGTCCCAATGGGACATTCAGCTAAGCCATGCATTGAAGAAGATTCATCATAAAAACTTGAGATGCAAAGTAAAGTAATAGCAGACTTACTTGTGAGTCGTTGCCGGACAGTAACCAGACTTGCATTCTACAGAGAAAGATATCGTAAAGAGATCATATTATTACGCGCGTGGACTGCGAAGCTATTATGAAGTGTTGCAAACACATGAGAGCAAAGATAAAAAGGAAGGAGTGTCATTTATAATACCGCCAAGTGATCAATTATCCAGGTATGTCATCCCTCGCTCGCGCAGTCACAGTCTGCGGGGTATCGTATGACTTTTGTTGTGTTGGTTATGTCTGATCACAGCCAAGAGCTGCACTCTCATGTAATGGAATCCCCAACCCATGTCTCGTATCCATGTCGAGGCGCTGTTGGAAGGGGAAATGCATGTTATTTCCCCGTCAAAGTCTGACTGCTTCGTAGCATTCGTCACATCACCCTTACAGAAGCCACAAGGTACTGAAATCATGTTTGAGCACATGGCTGTGCTACACAAGTCATTGCTCCGTAAATAAACACTAATAGAACTATGGCAACCTCCAATATACTGAAAGTGCCTCCAATCCATGAAGCAATATCAGTTTGTCCAACGACGCCGATGCTGTGCAATGTATAAGTTGCGTATCAATGTACATGCGGCTATCTCAAGCCATGCACTACTCAACGATACCGGAGGCCTGTCATGCCTCCACTAACCCAAGTTTAATCAACTACTTGTCGGCTGAGGCTTAGGTGCTTTGAGATGCTCAAAAGACCCCCAGTCACACCAATCATTGACGTCCTATTTCGAATTAGCTGATGTATCATCACTTAGGGTATGATTAAATAACTTACAATGCAGTTCAAGTACTTGCACCATTCACAAGTTTCGTGGTACTTGTAAAAGTTGTTGAGAAGAACAATAAAGACAACGATGATCATAACGAGGAAGCCAGCTCGAACCAGCCACCATGCCCACCAGAGCGGCTTGCGTCCTTTGAAGAAACCCACAGGATTCTTCAAAAAGTGAGGGGGCGATTCTCCAGTCTGAGGAGAAACAGCTGCGTATGAGAGCTCCTGGCCCATCCGTCGTCGCAGTGAGTTGGGAGAATGGAGAATACAGACACCAAGAGAGAGTCCCATCAGGAAACCTCCGATATGGACAAAGTTATCCAAGCCAGGCAGAAGACCCAGAACAAACGCGATCACCATATCAAGAATGATAAAAAGAAGGTCTTTGACTGGGTTGCGTCTGTCCTTCCAAGAGTAGAGAAGGTCAAGCAGGACCAGAGCGATAATACCAAAGAGAGCACCAGAGGCACCCACTGATGGCTGCCCTGGCGGCGCGTAGTTTCCACCCATGATGTTGCCAAAGATTCCAGCGCTCATGTAGACAAGTAGAAATCGGATTGATCCAATGGCCGTCTCCATTTCTTTCGCAATGGTAAGCTGCAGGAGAAGGTTGAAAACGATGTGAATAAGACCGGCATGCATGAATATCGAGGTAATAAATCGGTACCACTGGTTAGGCTCGGGGCTCTGGTTGATGTCGCCATTGAATTTGGGGTCTGGTACATCACCACCAAACCCGCAGACAACATGGAGAGGGCAGAAACTGTCGTCCGTAGTAGCATTCGGACAAAGGAGACCGGGTAGAACGGTGCCCGGCTTGCTCTTATCCACGCTCTGAATACCCTTCACATTGCGCATACAGGGGGCATATCGAGCGCCCATGTTGATAAGCAGACCCGGCGATGGACCGATGAAAATGTTGAACTGAGGTTTGATCGCGATAGGAGTTCCTGTCAATACACCTGATACACGTTAGCTGACAACTTCTCTCTTGCATGAATCATTCTTGCTTACCCATTTGTGCTATTTCAGCAATAAAAACAGCGATTTGAACGACTGTGAAGGTGTAGACAACCCAGGGTATTCTCTTCTTGTCTGCGCCTATCATGCCGAGCTCGCCCAGACGGACCTTGCCCTTTTTGCTCTTCTTCTTTGGTCGCCCAGGAGCATCATAGATATGATCGTTCATCTCGGGATCGTCGTTCTTTGCTGTACGATCCTGAAGGGGAATGTCCTCCTGACCAAAAGGTCGCGCAGCTGCAGCTCCACCATTATAACTTGTGTCTTGGTAGAAGCCTTGTTGGCCAATGTCAGCCGTACTGGAGCCGGGAGTCGGTCCCGGATGCGAATTTGCCGGGTACACATGATCGTCAAAGACAGTGTCGAAAGGAGACTGACCAGTTTGGCCAGGCTGGTTGTGGCCTGAGCTCTGTCCAGAAGGACTAGCATAAGTGTCTGATGGATGGTATTGCACATCGTTGGGTGAGTACGGTGTCTGCTTGGTTGGAATTATATGTGTGGTAGAGTCGGCGGGATAGATCGAAGTGTCAGGAGGATAGTTTGAGTTGTATGAGTTGGACTCGTACGGGGGCGCTGGTGTCGACCGTGGTGAAGGAGCATCATGAGTTTGGTAATAGGGCGATGCGTTGGGTCCGGCGTCGTAAGGAGCCTGCTGGCCACCGCCATGGTAATAGTCGTGAGAGGCCATGATTGACGAAGGAAGAATGATCGAGCGACGAGAACGAGAACGAGGTTACGTAGCCGGTGGGAGAGGTAAGCCGCCAAGCGGCAAAGAAAGGGGATACAACTGCGACAAACTGTTTCAGAGCGGCGAGACAGCGTCACAGATGAAGATTCGTTTGTATCTTTTGTTGATAGAAAGACCGCAAAGCCTGTGTGCTTCAAAAAGCAAAGCAAATAATGTTTATGTGGAATGTAAATGTTTTGCCGATCTCAAGATAGAGATATTAGACCAGAGAAAAAGTATCGTGCTTGGGAGGCTGGTCAGAATACGATGTCCTAGAACCTCAGCTTGTCTATGCTGGGTCTGGCTGTTTCAAGGGTCGCTCAGGGACGTAAAGACTGGTCTACGACGGTCTGGATTGCGTGGTTTCTCGGCCCTGATTGGGTAGTTGTGACTACGCGTGTCAAATAGCGGGTCTCAGGAACTGTTTGCTGGTAATCTTTTTAGAAACGCAAAACGAGAGACGTTAAAGAATGAAGAAGGGAGAGTGTTTAAAAAAAAAACGAGGGGAAATTTCTAACTGCGGGATCAAACCTTCTTTGTCAAGACATGTTATTGTGAGGCGGAGATCTTTTAGTCTTAGGTAACAGCCCTGCTTTATTCTACAACATACATCCCTTCTCCATCCATTCAACAAGCAACAAATATTCTCGTGCTGAGTGCCATGACGAAACAACTCACAGCCGAGTGACGTACAAACCGGGGCTGTGCTGACAGCTGTGAGTGAGGAATCCCTGCAACCAAAAGGTCGATCACTGCGACTTGAGGCTTTTGGGTGCACTTGGGAGCAGTTGAGCCTCACTCGTTTTTTCTGCTTAAGCGCCACAGCTTCTTAATTTAGAACATTAGCTACCCAATGTTTGTTTTGTGGCGGTTGGGAATATTCTCGATATCACGCGGTATAAATGGAATCATGAACGATTGCCGGGCCAAATTGATACTGAATGTGTATTTTCGAAGGACGTTTAACCTTGATTCATTCAAGGCTTAACAAACTATTGTTCGGTAAATATCTTACTCCGCATTCTGCTTGTCTTCCAACGCAAACACTCTCGTGCCGTCGTGTTACGCCTGCCACGCCAAGCTGTAGACAACAAACTGATGCAGATATTAATCCAAGTCTTCGACTAGTACTACAACATTGAGCTATTTCTACCATATCAGCCCACATTTTTGCTTTATCGAATTATGCGTCTTCGTGGCTGACGCTGACAACCTTAGTTCTAAAGTGAACTTCCAGCCAACCGCAGCCTCTACTAATGCTGACGAGTCTTTCCCGTATCCCATGAAGTGGGACTCGTTTATCGCTCTGCCCCAGGTTTTAATCCAGCACTTTCGGTACGAATGATGTGACCTAACTCGGACGAGGGTTTGCGTGCTCACTTGCATGCTCTATTTTACAATCTTCTGCAGGGAAGTGAGAACATCTTGAGTCTGAACGCCGGAGGTAACCACACCTACGAACCACACATGCCAAGCAGTTGCTCACATATCGGTAACTCTCACATCGCCTAAGCTGACTGATAATGATGTCTAGTCTAACGGAAGACTTCAATAAGATATATGCCTAGCATGGGTCTCTGAATATCTTCCTCGTCTTGTTGTCCCATATCATGATGATGCAGCTCACGACCTCATCAATCCCAGACATGCGGGGCATTAGTACACACCCAGGTCATTATACTGTATTCAGTATTGAAGCGGAGAGGTCAAGAGTTCGGCTCTATCGCTTTGCCAATTGTCATTGAGCCATCGTCCTGAAGCCTGACAATACATGGTTGCTGATGGATTGCGTATCCATCACCTCAGCTAGCACCACGTCTCAACGGTTTTGGCTCGCTGACAGTGAAGTAAATGAGTTTTTGATCGTGATTATACATTTGTAATTTTGTACATGATACATGCCGTTCGAGGGTATGTTCTTCGACACCTCCTCGTTGCTCGTTTCAGCCGCCTTATCCTGTGGCGATCCTCCGTGATTTTCCAACAATAGTAGTACAGTCGTTCTTATACATGTCGCATCTCGTCGACAACGGGAATCAGGATGTCTGGAACCCCTTCAATATTGTGTCGTCGTCATCGTTATTTCTTCTCCGTGGGATCCTCATCGTCCTGCTTCTTGGCGCCCCTTCCCCAGTTACCACTCCAAACATCAGCAACCTGCTCGATAATTATATCACCCAGTCCCTTGCCCTCCTCAAGCTTCTGCTGGTGCTCTTTGGCACGCTGCTCGCGCCAATCCTTCCCCTCGCCTCCCATCCACACCTCGTTGAGCGCCTTGGCCACACCGGACTTTTCTTCCTCAGTTTGCTTCGCCTGCTGTCCCAACCTAGCCTTGAGTGCGGCCTCGCGCTCGCGGTGTTCTCGGAGTAGTTGCTGGGTACGCTGGGCGCCTTCGGGGAGCTCGGTCCCCAGCATGGATCCCATGCGGTTGCCGAAGCGCGCGTAGATTGACGAGCCTGTGTACTCGTAGGCGAGCTGATTTGTGGCAAGGGAGAATGCGCCGGCGAGGACGAAGAATCGGAGGTCTAGCTTTCTTGGTGGAAGAAGCATCGCGAGGGGCAGAATGACGGCACCAGCGAGTGCAGAGTTGTGGATGAAGGCATTGCGGGGTGGCAACGGAGGTTGCGCTTGAGCTTGATCTTGCGACATTGTGGCTCTATTTCGTTTCGATGGGATCGATTGATGTTCGACCGATTGATATTCGACTATCGGTAATGTCGTCGAGAAATCTTAGTCGTGATGGAATTTCACTCTCATTGGTAAAGTCGAAGATGCGTTGATCCGCCACCAACTTTTTCTCTTATTCTGGTTGGTTGTCAAGGGCAGCTTCGAGGTACTTAGATTGTCTGCAGATTTTGCTGTGGCTCTAAGTACCGCTCAACACCCCGCGTGATACAGGGTAGGTCAATTTCATACTGCACAACAACAACTGAGTCGAACTTGACCCTACTTGTCTGTATCACGAGTTCTTTTTGGTATTTTGTTATCCTTTGCAGGATGTCTTCATGTGTTACAGGCTGTCTCCGTCGATGGTGACTAACCATGTCGACTACGAAATGCTTTATTAAGCACACCAACAGTGACCGCGGACACGGGAATACCCTCGATCTTATATAGAGATTTCTTTCAAGTTGTTTCTTATACGCGTCGTAAAGCCGCCTGGTTCACCATTTCGAATAAAGACAAATACACACGATAGTTGTGGTCACGAGTATCAATTTTACTAACAAAATCGAAGCACTGACCTCGATCCTGGAGTCGTATAACATCCAATGAAAATGACCAACCCATCAAGCCACTCTGATCCTACAAGAAGAGCTATTTACCGAGTTGAGAGAAGATTGCATGACATGATACTGTCCTGGCATAGCCTGCGGGGTTGCAAGTCCGTTGTCGGTTTCTGTTGACAATTCCCGCGACTCCAGAAACCACAGACCAAGCCTGAGAAACAACGTTGAAGATCACAACGATGTGCAGTGAGCATGGGTATCAACTCATGATATACATGTTTGCCACGCGGAGATCATCCGCTATCCAAATTTCTTTTGAAGTCGATAATCGCGGAATGATATTCAACTAGTATTGCCATGCTGCCTTCACCCGCGATATACTTACGCATTGTCGGCACCGTTACCCTAGCTAAAAGCCAAAAGCACCTGAGACAAGTCTAGCTTCCGAGGCTCAAAAATAGTCCCCGAGATGAAGTGCGTGTCCAACGATCTAGACATCTCTGAAGTGCAGGAAAACCAGGGGGGCATGGGGATGTGTTGTCCAAAGCGTCGGGCTTGAGACTATCGATATCCACCCCCATCTGCCGGACACGAACTTGGACACGGAGCCATGAATTGCGGTACGAGAACCTCACGAGGCAAACATCCACCGTGCATAGCATATGGTATTCGTAATGACGAAGAATAGGTCAATGGTAGACGCAATTGAGAAAAACCCGGGCCCGTGTCAGTCGTGGAGTTACCGAGCAAGCGAGCTTAGCTCAGGTACTAAAGGTGACAGAACTGTTTAGGAATAGACTCGTTAGTGTCTTGGGATCAACACTAGAGTTAGACCCGAGCTCCCTTCTTGATACATGTGATGAAGTCAACACGGCTATCAATATAGCCAAAACGGGTCAACACATCGTGATCGATAATGAGTGAAGTGTCAAAGCATGCAGAATGTGCTCAGTGTATTATGCACTTGGATAGGTCAGCAAAAGGATTCTTCAAGTGCTTAGCTCGCCTCGTATATATTGCTTTATCGCTCTGGGGCAGATCATACTAGTCTTTGTTCAAGCTAGACTGAAGTACAGCTTGTGCTGTAACAGACCGCATCATTGGGAACTACCCACACTACCAATAACTATCCAACTATCCATCTAACGTTATGTATTTACTATAGCATGATTCGCCAATATGCTATTCTCATCAAGCTCTGGACTACTATTTACTGCGTAGTGTCTTATAGGAAGACCTAGCAAGTCACTCGACGTTGTATGGGGACAATGAGATATTCCTATAGTATAGATTTGAACTCTGATTGGTACTAGTCATTGTGACAACGTCCTAGCACATGTTTAACTCACATGTTTAACTGACGCAGACTTTCTCGGACATAACATACTTTAGTTGTGGCGCAAGCTCAGAGATAGAAAATGGTAGATCCTATTCACTTTGTCCTTAGACTGTGCGATATTACCGTTACATTACAACGCATCCACTCTCATTAAACTCCAGTGGTCTACTCTGATGGGAGCTTTCCCAGCCGTTTTGGTGATCGAATGGGTTAGTTGGTGGGCTGGCAATTCAACCGCAAACTTGCTCTTATCAAGCCAGAAATACGCGTTGTCATATTAGACCCGGCCATTTGATCATTCGGCTGTCATTGCGAAGAAGCTATGATACCTCACATTCGACATAATTAAGTCTCCGGGTGAGGCCCCCCCCTGGTATGATTTGGATTTGGATCCAGTATCAGGACGACTCCCCGCAAGCTTTCGTGGAAATTACTAGATCGAGTTAGGTATCGTGCCAAAACAAAGACCGTTGGACTTTGCACGTGGCGGTTGTAGCACTTTAATCGGGAATTAATACGCTTGGTGATCCCGGCAGTCTGTTTTGTACTACGACTGTAAACTGTGCCACGGACTCTACTGCCGGATGGGGTTACATTTGCGATTGTCCGTTAATCCATGACTGAGATTGGGATTAGCTGGTGGGTGGCAAGTGACCAATAGGTGAATTGGATGACAGCATATATCTGTTTACGGAATCTACATGACGGAAATACTCGTTAATCTTTGCACTGCAAATGTCCTACCAATTTGTCGTACATTTATCTCACCTCTGTTGCTCTCGTGTGCGGATTATTTCTCGGAATACCTATTTACCTACCTGCCCAAGTAAGTTAGCACCAGTCTGAGTAACTGGCAGCTGGAGGCTGAGATGAAAATACACACACTGTATACTTTACTGCAACATTGACAGCCCAGGTTCTGGCGAGGCAAGGTAGTAGTAGCAGTAAGTTGACTCCGCGGGATATTGACCCCCCTTTGCACTTTGATACATAATTGGCTATATTTACGTGAAATACACGTGGTGATAAGCTGTAGCTAATCGTTTATCCAAAATCGCAGGGGGGGTCAATATCACCCTGAGTCAACTTACCTAGATCCAGGTCCCGTCACCTGTAGCTTAAGCTTGAGGCTTGAGTTTCCTGCATCCCCTGTGACCTTGTTGCATTAATAATTACTCGCTACTATTAATGTTAGGTAGTATTCGCAGTGGCTCCGTACCTGCAGCCTCTATGGAGAGCACTAAGCCACTGCTGTGATTTACGAGCTACGAGTTGCTTGCTGTATGCACTCTATATCGACCCATGGCCACTAGACACTGCAGCTCATCCAAAGGCCCACCTGAAAGAGAAAAAAGAAAGGACCTTTTCAAAGCACGAGTCAGAAATCTTGAGAAAAGCAGTTTTCAACCAACTGACAGCGGGTTTCTTACGTAGTTGTTGCCGCACCGGGTTCAAAGCATGACTAGGAGCAGAGCTTTAGCATGCCATTAACTGACACGAGCGCTTCCAGAAGCCCAAATATTGTGGATCTTTTTACCTTTTTACCAAAACATCTGAATCCACCATGTGTCGCTGTGCTTCGGTAGCGGCTTGATAGAAAAGCCCGTACCTTAACCTGTAGCTTGTAGGCCCCCCTGTAGCCCCCCTGTAG
>ONZP01000397.1:0-17032 GCA_900312805.1 Fusarium torulosum
TATTAGAGTATTTTAAGGACTGGAAGGTCTTCTATAATAAGGTTATAAAGGAGATAATAAGAGAAACTTAAGTAGATACTATAGAGTAGATTATAATAATATTAATAAATTTCCAAGAGTCTAATAATCGGCTAAGCTATATTTATTATCTCCCTACCCGCTTTAAGGAGGATAAGGTTTATATATTATTATAGCGGAGTTAATCTCTAAGATTTATAGAATCTATCTTATTATTATATTCTCGGGCTAATTATTTTATAGCGGAGAAATAATTAGTATCTAAGATATTATAAAAGAGTATATTATTAGCGGACTATTAAGCCTATATCCGGGTATTAATTAATAATAGGTAGAAAAAGCTAAATAAATATTATAATAAGCTCGGAGAATCTCCCTTATTTATAATAATAATTATTCTTTACCCAAGGTTTAGGATTAGCTAATTAGAAATAATTTAGATATCTAAGGAGTAACTTATTTAGGTTTATAATATTAAGGCTAGAATTAAGGATTATTTTACCTATTAGTATAATATAAACTAGGGACTATATAAGGAAATAATAAAATATAATATAGCACTAAGGATAATAGGTTAAGAAGATAATTAGTATACTTAGTAGATTAATAATAAGATAAAGAAAGTATTTATAATAGGTAGTAATATTAGCGAGCTCGAAAGGTACCTCCGTCTCGAGCTATAGGATATATAGGATGCTATCTAATAGTAGAGAGACTATAGGACTTTATTTCCTTCCCTAAGTAGCTTTGCCCTAGATATCTTTGCTATTCCAGCGATAGTAAGCGATTATAAGAGATAATTCAGCCTAGCGAAGCTGATATTAACTTCTTAGAGGCTCTCGATAAGCATAGATATATTAGAATATATTTAATACCTTAAGAACTAGGTTAGGTAAGGTAGAGTAAGGTTAGGTAGTTAGGTAGGTAGCTAAGTATTAGTATATATGAGGGGGATAACTTCGAGTTAGGGTCCCCACTTATGGAATTAAAAAAGGTATTAATCAAATCAAATAAATCAACTTTAAGCTCGAGGGCTATTAATCAAATCAACTTCGGGGCCAAAGTTGATTTGATTGATATATGATGAGCGCTGGGAAATCAATATATGGAAATAGATCGGGGATAGACAGGTACATGAGAATGAACAGGGGGTAGGCGACAATTTGGGGTACACGACAATTAAGAATAGAAGAGTAGGGTCGGGCTTAGGGTTATCCCTCTATAGAGGATTTTAAAGATAGAGACCTAAAGGTCTCTATAGAGATCTACGATAACAAGCCGCGGTTAGAGTTAAGACAATAGTTGTGTTATGATGTTGCATGCCGGCCTTATAGAGGTTATTGACTAGGAACACCGATAGCTTTAATTTAATTAAATCATATTGGCCGACGCCTAAAGTATTAACTAAATTAAATGCGGTTTGACCTCTTATGTATGATTATGGATAGGGGGAATCACATAAAAGAACATCGCTAGTCAGCGAAAGTAATAATGAAATTGGTTAAGAGAGGTTGTAAGTTTTAAGACTTGGTATGTAAGTAAGCTAATATAAGTTTGCCAAAGTCATGTAGTCCTTTCTTCCAGTCCCTTAAGAATCTAGACTAAGGCAATCGAATAGATAATGGTAATTAATGTTGTTTAAGTCTGTGGTCAAGCTGTAGAACTTGTCAAGGGCCAGCCGACGGAAACGCGACGCGTTTCGTGTTTTGAGTTTTCTAATTTCATGAGTGCGGTACGGGAAACGCAGTGCGTTTCCATCGGGGAAAATCTGGGGCGAATATACTAGACGGTGATTGGTTAAAAACAGGAAACGCAATGCGTTTCTGCTGATAATTCTTGAGTAGGGAGCTCTAGTCCGCTGGCTTCTAGATCCCGATTCCCTATTGCTTAAACCTTATGTTTCTGAAGCTTTCTTCCCATACGTGTGGATTTGGAAATCTCGGAAATAATCTTATCTATTAATTCTTATATTGTATCTTCCCCGATTTAGTGAAATTAGTTGATAGATTCCCTTTATTATATAGGCTAGGTAGTTTGTGATGTTGACTTTGGCTAGATAGTTCAACGGAAAGGGGGAGTCAAATACATTACCTAGATAATATATTTGTTACTTTATATAACTAAAAATAATAATCTCCGTCACTAATATCTGGACCTATTTCTTAGCTCTTCGGGTAAAAACTTCTCTTAATTGGTTTAGCGATTGTGGGAGGGATTGCTACAATTCGAATCCGTTCTGTCAAGGCGAGTACACCGCAGGCAAAGTCCAATCCTCTCATTGAGGCTGTCCAGTTTCCAATGACGATTTTCCCGGTATGCTGGGGGTTCATGCTTGTACGCATAGCGGCACTCAGTACTTCGCTCCTCAGGCACAGGGTCTGGCATCCTCTCTGCCTTCGCCAGTGCCTTGGCAATAGAGGTACGGAATAAATCTGCTGGCCAAAGGTCCTTTAGGTCCAACAACTTCATATATGCATACGCATATTTGCTTGTCCATCCACAATTGTGGCAACACGAACTAGCCCCACCTCCTTCTATGAGGATCTGTGATACCTCCAGTCTTGCGAACCCTCTCTGCTCTTCTAGCAAGCCTAGTAATTCGTTAGCTAGTTATGTAACGAAACACATCTTGGAATACTTACAAAATACCTTCCATGGCATAATTGATTCAATTTCGTTGGTACAAAGGGCAAGAAAAGGACCATCATAGTTAAGTATTAAGGTTCTAGTGATATTATTGAATGCTGTTGAACTTCGCAAGATGTATGCCGCGGCAGTCAGAAGCATCAGATCATCAGGTTCATGTCCAGAGGTTCGAAGCCAGCTTTCGCTTGCAAACTTGACGACATCCACGCAATCATACTTGTCTGCAACGACAGCAACTGCGAGGATATCGCCAGCGGGAAGGGTCCGAGGTATCTTATCATTCTGATAGTGAATAATAGAACAAACAACTTGCAGT
Source organism: Fusarium torulosum (assembly GCA_900312805.1). Lineage (NCBI taxonomy): Eukaryota > Fungi > Ascomycota > Sordariomycetes > Hypocreales > Nectriaceae > Fusarium > Fusarium torulosum. The sequence goes on from ONZP01000397.1 coordinate 2,981, forward strand.
GCAGCGGCATTATCTTCAGGCAGCGGTAACTCAAATGGCCCATCGTGATGGCGTATATCACCACCTTCTTTCCAGTCCGGTCCTAACATGGTAGAGAAGACTTTCGACGCGGCCATCAACAATATGGAACGGATTCGGAGTTTCGTCTCTTCTGGCCCGACCATCAGAATAAGATCGCCATCTGGAGCAATCTCGATAACTGGGTTCGGCTTGGTGTCTGCTGGGTTCTCCATAGTGGTTTCCAATATCTAGTTGTTATTGCGAAAACAGGCTGTTGACGGCCAACACTTTAATTGTCGCTGGTCTGGAGTACCCCTCATACTGTGACGCTGTATTACGTCAATGTCACTCGGTATCTCCATTGGCTCCAATCGAGAGAGAAGAGAAGCGGGGGTTGAAAATGTCTGGTCGGCCTCCCGCAGGTAGGCCGAGCACGGAACTCCCAACGTCAATTAAAGCTGATGGGGTCGACTCATGACAGACACTCAAGTCCACATTCTACTTTACAAACCTTCAAGAAACATATTGCTAAACCGGACTGACTAGAACTCAGCTTTCACGTAGGTCGGTATTTATACTTCCCTGTCCAGAGCGAGATGCTAAAAAGTAAAGATAAAGAAGATGGCTCCCAAAACACCAAATTCTGGCACCGTCTCTATTCAGGAAGACCTCCAGAGCAAGAAAACCAGCAAGAAGCCATCGATCTACATACTGGATCCGAATGGGGATACACAACTCGTTCTCAGTACACACAAGGATCAACCTTTCATCTGGAAGGAGGAGACGATCTTCAGAAAGGAAGCAAGACCTTCCAAGAAAAGCTTAAAGCTAAAAAAAAAGGAAGAGAGGAGAAAGAACAAGAAGGATGCCTCGCATCCACCACCCCCACCACCGCCACCGGCGCGACCGGAATCTCCTCTTTCAACCCCAACGTTGCTTGGACAGACTACTGACTCATGGTCTTCATTCTCTTCATTCTCCAACGTGGCTTATTCTCGTCCAGACTTATCGGACGAGGAAACAGTACAACCAGAGTTTACTGACGCTGATAAGAATGCTGATAGCCCAAGTCTACAAGAATGGGATTATGGAGAAAGACCTGGACTCCTACCCAATCACATAGAAGTTCGAATACTAGTCTCAGGCAAGCATCTGGAGCTGGCTTCACCCTACTTCAAAAAAATGTTTTCTGGTCCATATACAGAGGCCAGGGCCGATCACTCAGGGCTTCGCCGAGTAACAGCAACTGACTGGGATCCGGAAGCTTTCAATATCGTACTAACGATCATGCACGGTTACCATCGAGATGTACCAAAGTCACTTGGCCTAGAGACGCTTGCAAAGCTGGCCATGATCGTGGACTACTATGAGTGCCATGAAACCATTGAGCTACACGCCGGCATTTGGCTAGAAAGATTAAAATCGGAAGTACCCACGGTTTATGGGCGAGACTGTGTTCTCTATATGTTCGTATCCTGGGTTTTTTCACAACAAGATATGTTTGCAAAAATGACTCAGCTTGCATTGAAGTTTAGCAGGAAACTAATCGATGCTGGAGATATCCCTATTCCACTAGATCTTCTGAGTATGTTCAATCAATAGTCGTAATATTATAGCCTTTGCTAACTGAGAATGCAGAACAGATTGATTTAGCACGCCAGAGCTATCTTGAAACAGTATTCTCAGCGACCTATGACCTTCTTGACATTTTGCAGGAAGAGACGCCGTGTTCCTATGAGTGCTCATCCATGCTATTGGGTGTGTTAACCAAGGAGCTAAAGAAACACGGGATTCTGAGCCCGCGGACTGCACGTCCGTTCTATGGGTGTAGCGTGGAAGGTTCGGAAGACATGATAAAGGGGCTTAAGATGCCTCAATGGTGTGATCGCAGTGGCCATGGGATGTACGGCTATGGACATTCCTGCACCATCCAGCAGAAGCTGTCTCCAGTTCTCGAGAAAGCCGGAAAAGAGCTGCGCGTGTTCGATCTCCAGGATTTTCAACTTGAAAAAGGTCATATTCGTCCCCCCCAAGAATGTGGGGACCCTTGAATTTGAGTGCAAGCGAGGTGCAGCATAGCTTCGTTGATATCATGATGGAAACACAATTCGTATCGCGTATCCGCGTCCACTTAACAATTACGTGTCTCATCCTCATTGAATTATCCGTGGTTTAAATGTAGTCTACCCCTTGCTCATTTTTCACACATTCGGACCCCCTTTCTCAAGTGGCCTGCCTCGTTCAATCTCACCTTTGATGTGGTCGGGGGGTTTCTGGTGTTATTAGCATCGTGTCAAAAGGGCTTGATTGTAGAAGCAGTTACTGTAGAGACGGCCAAGACGGGAGAGACTAAGAGGAAAAGGTCACCTAGCTCCATTGGGCTTGAAGAACCATCAGCTTTCGATGTGCTGCTTGTGTCGATCTTGGTCCGGTTCAAAAGATCCACAGATAAATAGTCAACAAGACGATATCGGTATGTGATTTGTGAGTTCGCTCTGATTGCGTTGGTCAGCCAAGACCCTCGAGTGGGGTTCGCCTATGAACGGATGGTCCTGCTCTCTCTAACTTGGGGAAAGTCGGTAAAGGAAGGTGGTAGTGTCCCGTCATTCGAGGACATTTCGATCGAAGTCATCTTGTCATGTCATCTACTTCAACAATTTTTTCCATAATATCCATCCTAAATTGCGTTGATTCTTTCATTGACCACTAGTCGACCAAGGAGCCAATCTCGTTGAGTTTCGCAAGTGTATAAGGTCTAGGGAGGGGTCGCAGAAAACAAACTGCAAGAATAAGTCTATGTCATGCCATATCAAGAAGCCTTCCTTAAGAGAGAAAAAATGCTAGCATGTGTTTTAATTGGCATCACTGATGAGGGATTGTAGGCGATGTCTTCAAGCAAGGACGATCGCACTGAGAATCCAGCACGCTGCAAAATCTGCACCTCCAATAAAGTCCGTCGCTACAAACACACGCACAATAGCTGATGGAGTTCCGGCGAAAGTGGAAAAACCTTTCACGACTCCCCGCCATTTACGAAGATTTCAAGACTTGGATCCTTAAGAGCACAACAGAACTTGATCGTGGAAACAGATAAGTAGGTGCAAATATAAGAGAAAGATTCACTCTTACGTACTATATTTGGTTGACGATCGAAAACCTGCCTGCACCCATGTCGCGTAACGAGTCCCTCTCAGTGAGACGATGACGCCGCCAAGTTCAAGAGCACAACAGCCTGAGCCATACGGCACCCGCAAATGTTCCCAAATATAAGAGTACTTGCCAAAAGTAACCTGCGATCCAACACTGCCCGGCTCCCGGGGCATACTTTCTATCTATCCAGGGTCAAGCCTCTCAAGGAGAGTCAGGACGAGACTTTAAGTTGCGGCCTAAGAATACTCGGAGGACTCTGGAAGTTGGATTGAACATAAGAGTGATTCCAACAAGCCGGTTTGGCTGTACAGAAGAGGCCAGGTTCTGGCTAAATCATTGGTGAACGGGAATGTGTAACTTGGAGCGATTCTAAAGTCAAAGTTTAAGTAAGCGTTAAAGATTGCTCCTAGATACTTGCGGCAACCGCCAATCATAAGAGGTAAAAATTGGTTAACTTCAAAGAAGTTAAGGTTGAGTCGATGAATGACGACATTCTGAATCTTGCCTACTGAGCTGAGTAGGTTCGAGAGTGACGCAGCATTATCTTCGGTCTCGAGTGTTTTATTCTTCGTAAACAAGTCTATCCAGGTTTGCAGCGAAACCGCCTCGGCGCAGCTGCAGTCCCATTTGTCTAGTTCTTGTTGCATTTCTCGCTGTCCGAATGCGAAGCACGCATGCTCCAGTAGCAGTTGCACCGGTGACATAAGTCTCTGTCGCGTTCTGATGGGAAGGCGGCATTCCCTGAGTGTCTGGTCAGGTCGACTGCTTGGTAATTCATCTGCAGCAAGGAAAGTAGTGGATCAGTATATCGCCGGCTCACCTACGTTAGGAAAGGCACAAACCCACCATCTACCTCGTTTGATTGGTTACAATCACCATCAAGCGGCTCGATCTCTTTTATAGGCAGATGTCCAGTTGCTGTCTCTTGCTCTTCTTCTGGCCTTGATGATGCCTGCTCTTCGACAAAGAGGTCGGGAAATCGGCATCTTGCAGCATCCACGGACGTGAATACTTCTTAATCGAGCAAGGATCTAAGTGAGGTTACCAGAGTTAAAATGCCATATTCATTGACCAGTGTTCTGACTGGCTGTTGGGTTTTCTTCCGCTTTTTAATGGCCGATATGATAGATTGGTCACTTGGGTTTCGATTGGCGATTTTCTTAAACGAGATCGAGCCTTTAAAAGCAATATAAACCCTTTTCTCATCAGGAAAGGGTGCTTGCCTGACATCTGGTTGCTCGGTCTCGTCGGGCTTTTGGGTAGTTACCTCCTCCAGATGGCAGTCTGGACAGGTCACCGTTGTGCCAAGCTCGCCTTCGATCTCATAGTCCGCCTTTGCTATGGGACATTGGCACTTGTCGACTGCCGGTGCATTAGACAGTGTCATCGTGATACTTGCAGCAGATAAAGAAACGGATCAAAGAGCGGTGAAGAAGGACGATGAGGGAGGGATGGACTTGGCTACCAGCGGTAGATAATGACAGCATCATATGTCTCAAGCTGCAGCCAATCGAATCCACTAGGCTGAGCTCATCCCCGGTTAGGCGTGTAGGGATAAACAATAATTTTCAGATGCCATGCAAATCGGAGTAATACAAGCTTCCGAGACATGCTTCTACGCAACTTTCTCTCGGTTCCTTTCAGAGTTCCTCACATCTATCGTAAACAGTTAAACAAGACAAGGTATTTGGATCTCATCTTGACTTACAATACTGGCGGGCCATAACTCCTACGCTCCATGCGACCTCCTTCTCTAGTTAGCAAAGCATCTCTTTAAAAAAGGTTATTCCAAACTAGCCTTAGTTACAGCTTCACAGAGAAGTCCTTTATCCAATTCCTTCGTAGTACATCCTTTAAAGAGGCTCAATATATAGCTTCGGAACTAGTCACAACATAAATATCTTTGGTACTGCCCTGACCACAATTGCTATATATGCCCCATATCGCATTTAGAGCTGTGTAGTAAAGGAAATACTAAGGAAACCATGTTTCGTCACAGTCTTCGAACTGGTATGCATAATCGACGTCGCTATCGTCGTTATAAACGGCGTTCGTCTCGAAATCATCAATACCATTCAATACCGCATCCTCCCTGTCCGTTGCTATTTTGAAGTCTCCCATAAGCTCGAGAGCATTTTTCAGCCTATCACCCGCCAATACTTGGTATTTTTCGTCCTCTTTTGCGATACAGCGCAGAACCTCCTGCTCCTCCTAGTTGAGTTTAGCGCGCTGCTTAGCTATTTCTCCCTGAGCCCTTTCAAGTTGTAGCTGTATAAATTGTTTGTTTCGTGTAAGCTCCATAAGCGTTGACTGAGCATCTGAACGCAGGTGCGAGATGGCTTTTGCGTATACTGTATCTCCTAGAACTCTGACAAGCTCTTCGGCATCGGCGAGAAACCGTTCTAGCCCTGTTGAGTTAGTACGCAGACGATGAGCAGCTGTATGCCTGATGGCTGCAATCGAACGCAGCAGTTCTTTCGGGAGATCTCCATTGCTTTTCATTTTCATACTCCCCTCACGTCCGAGGAGCTCCGCCCATTTACTGAGCTCGACCGATTCGGGACATTCCCAACCCTGTTTTTGCATGACATCTGGGAGAGTTCTCTTTCCAAGTCATAACAGGCAAGTTCCAATATCTTTTGTAGTTTCTCCATAAGCATGTGCTCGATAGGGAACGGCAGATATACCGGAAACAACGATAAGTCACCACCTTCGCTGTCCGTAATACTATTACTGGCGTCTAACCATAGATTCAGTTACTATAGGTCATTCCTGGAGAGGTCACTATGACGTACCATATAATGCTGTCGTGATTCCTGTCCAGTCCAGGGTCCCTTGACTGTTAGCCCATTGAGTTTGGACAATACCTTCCAGCGCAGCCTGTTCGCTCCTGGTAGCTTCTGCTTCCAGTAAACTTCTGGTTGCGGTCTGAGCTGTAGAAGGCTCGAACAGGTCGGGGAAACGTTCACTGGCAATCGAGGTTGATTCATAAACCCTATCCGAAAGGAGATTCAATACTGGCTGATGTATGGCGTCGGCGCCATACTGAGTCGCAAGTTGCCGGATTAGACTGCCCTTCCGTAGATGGCTCCCGATAGATTTCTTTACAGGCGGACGCTTTCTGTATTTGGCTTTCTGGCCAACAAATATATCCTTTGTTGCCTGATAAATGATCTGATCATCCAATCGCACAATCACGGCCGCGTCCATATCGGATGGTTCAGAAAACTGAGAAGTAAATGTTAGGGGTGCTACACAACAATCAAGGGCCGTAGGTAAATGGTAACAAAATTAAGTTCCTTCCCCACTTGTCAGAAGGGCTATAAATAAATTGTCCCGCCTCTTTGAGGGAAAAGGACCCTTGAGCGCAAGAAAGTCTACACTGGGGCGGATTGGCTGCTTATCTTGACCCTTCAGCTCCCCCGCTATTGACACATGGCGTCCGGTCAGGCCATGACGCCTCATAATCGAGCTTGTTGCCTATCTTCGTCCTGCATGTCTTACTACCCCGCTCTACTCAGCCCTCAATCACCGGCGGAATGGACATCTTCCGAGCCTCATACAGCATAAACCAGTGATGACTGCAGCAGTCCGGACAACTGCGACCTATTGTTTATTATCTGTAAAGGGTGAAAATATGCAGCCGTTTCCCTTTTCACTCATATCGACAGGGTCATGCAGACAACAGTTACCGTATGTTCCAATGTGATACCACAGTAAGCCTGTTCTTTTCTCAACAAGAAGAAGGGATGGAAGCAACATGGAAAGCATATCTAACTTACGCGAGAAATTGCAATTATATAGATCAGAATTAATTGTTTTTCGTGAGCATAAGAGATTTTATTTCCTTTTCATCGGAATATAAATTGCATCTCACTGCGCCTCGCTTGTCACCTCTTCTCTTATGTCATCTTCTCCTAAAATGATATGCTTCCGCTCGTCCGATAAGGCTGACACGCCGCTTTGAGTGTCGGTCAATCTTTCTATATTCGAGCCAACAACAACTTGCAGGTAGAAGGCCTCATTATGGACATCGCTTACTCTGAATCATTGGCCACCCCGATTAGGAAGCTTCTCAATCGTTTTATTCTAATTGCATTTTCGGCAGGCTCTGCCGTCCGAGCTTGGATTGTTAGATCTCCTTGGAGGTGGTGATCTCCCAACGATCGAGGAAGCAGAACTTACCCCAAACCTAATTACCTCCTTAGTTCTAAAGATGAAGCAGGATGACAATTTCCTGATATGGGCAAGCCGTGGCATAAAATGCCTATTATTCTCGTTCTTGTAATTCGTCTCTTTCTAGCTGTTTTAATTTCATTATTCTTCATTGGGGTTCAAATTGATCCCTGCAAGCGATAATCTCTAAAAACATTAGTTAAGTAGACTGGAAAGAGAATACAGGAATAGGCAGGGCGTGCTTCGCTTGCTTTATACTATCTACTCTTCCATTTTCCCCAAACTGTTTGTGATTATAATCTTAACTGCCTTATAATCTTAGATGCCTCTATACCTATTATGGTTATCTTCTTTCCTAGCTATATAGCTACCGACTCTTTATTAAGATTATCTAAACCCTTATTATATATAATCTCTATAAGCTTTATATGGTAAGAAGAGTTCTTATAGTGGAAGAAGCTAATGGTAGTATTGTAAGCTTGGCTTCTATACTAATATTAAACTCCCAGATGAAAATACCACTCCCCGGATATGTTTTATTCCTATGCCTAATAGACTTCCCGAGGTAGAGTATATCTCTGGTAGCCTCTATGAGCCCTAAGTCCTTCTTTGTAGATTCCCTCTGTTAACTCTGAGCTGAGAATCTGCTTCTTATTATATGGGTATTGGTATAGGGTATACTCGATTTGTGGGCCTTATACTCCTCGTCCTGTATAAAAGCTGTATTTACCTATCCACTAATTTATTATAATCTTCTACTTGCTAACCTCTTTATTATTATCCTAAGATATAGAAAGGGTAAGGATAGAGTTATAAATATTATTATCCCTACCTGCTTCCGCCGTATTATAAGTAATAAATCCAAATCCTTATATGAGTAGGTTAAAGGCTATAAGGAGCTATGATACCTAGGTTTCCTCGAGGGGAACCTTTTCTTTAAACCACTTAGTCGCTTAACTTTCTACCGTGAGATCTATATTATATATCTTAGATATAAAGCTGGTTAATATTTTGCCGAGAATCTAGTTATTAACTATGGAAAGGGTAGTAATAGTCCTTTGTATGGCTGGCTTATTATTATAGAGCCTATCTAGGCCCTTTGCCGATATATACTGCTCTATCTAATAATCCTTCTCTTCCTTGGTATTAGTGTTATATCTGCGAATTATTATACCTATATTGTCGTATATCTGGTCGGTCTCGATATAGAGGCTATAATTACTTACGGACCCTATATGCCATTTAAGATATAATGTTTCTAGCTAGCTTAGGACTCTCTGCGCTGCCTTGGAACCTATAGCAGAGTAATTTTCAAGATTGTAATCTAAGCCGGTGGTTCCGAGAATGTAATAGAGCTAATAGCTAATATTAGCCCATTTTTCAAGCTCGATGCCTACCCTATACCGTAGTTTCATCTATACTTTATAATCCTCTTCTCCCTTTTTAAATGTTGCCTGATTATAAAGATAATTAAATATGGCTTATTACTTATTGATTATGCCGATAGCTATAGTATTATTAGGATATCTAAATAGCGGCTAGTGGCTCTAAATATTATTATTAGGAGACTAGTCTTAGATGTTCTGGCCACTGAAGCTAGGAGGGAGAGCTTGCTTTTGCTTTCGAGGAGGTGGTAATATATCCCTCGGGCCCTACCGTTTATAGTCTGACTGCTTCTTGGAAGGCAGATATATATTTCTCTATTTTTCAGGGTTAGGGTCGGACTATTCTTATTAATGAGATTTGTATTTTAGTATCTTTTTATCCTCTTCCGGCGTATATCGGATAGATATGAGTATCTCTTACTTCTATTTTTTAAACTCTTTTATATCCCATCTTAGATTATCTAGTAGATTACGGCGAATAGATATTAGACGTTATTATACTATCCCCCTATATATAGATGGAGTAGAGCTTGGTGATACTATTGGTTATGTAAGGGATCTATGTAGTGTTCTTTCTGGAGGATTGGGGGGTGGAGGCTTGGTCTGAAGATGTCGGCAAGGAGAGTATTAATATCGCGTGCTTGCCTATCGGCCTTTATTAATGCTCTTATGATGGTTGCGATAGTGGTGGTACTATATGGGTATGCGTATATAGACCTGTATTTACAGTAATTAAATAAAATATATAGTGTAGATATGATGCATGCACGGATGACCCAGCAACGTGTACGGGCCAGATATATTGAGCTATAGCTGCTATTGGTGTTAGACCACCTAGTTTTTCCCGGTTGATATAAGATCTGGCAACTTCCGTAGCCAAGCAAGCATGTTGGCACTTCTGACAAACAAGATTCCGGTACTCAGACAGAAGCATAAACGGGTATATAGGGTTAGAAGGGCCAAGCTCCGTCATAGCGTTGAGTGCTATGGTTTGACGAATTATTTCTGAATAGAATCAATGGTAATTTCCGGCTGGCTGTCACATTTGTCGCGATAGACGCTGACAAGCTAGAATCAGATCTTGACGGGTTGCTGTTGAAATGTTGTCTTGCCTGAACGTGTAGCCAAGCACCAATCAGAAATTCAAGTCAACCCTCCTGTCAAAATCGAGCTTACCCCCTGTAAGGTGGGGTAAATTAAATCAATTGTACAACAATTCATTTTGGACTGTAGTACTAGGCTGAAGCAGACGAAACCCCGCTCTCTCTCGCGAAAGACCACGAACCTCCGGTCGTCGTCCAAATCACTTCGGTACGATTAGCAATCCATGCTTGTTCTCACTATTGAGGAGCATTACCCGGTTTTCGAAGAAGTTTCGTCGGGACAAGCGACATGGAGATCAGCACTGCTGGGGACGCTGAGCTTTGCCCCATCGATGGTCGCCGTTCGACAAACGAGGTTTGGATGAAGCTTTTCGTCGTCTACTTTACGACAACTGTGGCATTGTGCCATTTGCAAAGTATTCGGGGCGAGCAAATTCTTGGGCCTCGACTGTTGGTCCACATACTCCTCCCACTGGGTAGGCTGTGCGACCTCGCGCTGTCCCTGGCAGTTATTACGCCGTTCATCACCTATTGGACGATATCCCGCAACCAAAACCTCGGAAGACGTATTGCAGAGGTCTTGCTTCTGGTTTTCGGGAGGTACAGTCCCAAGAGACGGAGCGCGTCAGGGCCTCTCATGCCAGCACCAGAAGCTAGCGATGGCAATGACAGCCATATCAGGAGGCAGGGAAGCTGGAGGAAAATGAACGCAATAAAAATAGGCAGGCTCGTTTTCGTACTCGTTCTCTTGGCCCAATGCGTTGGATCCATCATCATCTACGAACGCCGTGCCAAGCACGATGCTGCACTTTTCACAGACCAGCTAGTTTTCGATCTCGCCTGCGGCGGCATCCTGACGGCGGCGTTGACGGCAGCGTTTCTGCTTCGCACACCTTGCTTTGTCAAGCCCGTGCCTCCGGATCTCCATACGCCTTCCACTCGCTTTATTGCTTTTTTCGTGCGGCCCGAGTATAATTCAAATATCGTTATCACCACTATCCTGGTCGTGATGCGGGGCGGTGTTTTTGCCATGCTTCTGAAGGCTCGGTCCGAACTCGCAGAGTATGCCGCCTCAATCATGGACATGTTCCATTTTCACCCGCAACAGCTGAACCCAAGTAGCCAGCGAGATCTCTATATCTTGTTTGGCATCTTACTAGTATTCATACTAGTATGTTCTATCGGCTCGGGTCTGCGTGATGCCGATGGGAACTTTCGAGGCGTGGGGAGAAGGTGTCTGTGGGCTTCTGTGCTGAGTCCGATCTTGTTCATCCTTTTTATCTTCATCTTCATGATATTGGGTCTCCTGCTTAGTGTGGTATTTGCTCCCTTATTGGGGGTTTTGTGGCTCCCCATTTGGTTCTTCTTCAATATTTCCAGCACGGTGGCGGAGGTCAATAGACTAGCGATGTGGCCGACAAACCAGGCCTGTCCGCCTCAGCTGTGGAGTGATCCACTCGGTAATTGGCTTTGGTGTCTTGCTTGACAGGCGAGAGAAAATGTCTCATGGCTCACGGTACGGCAGCTGCAGCTCCAGCTCGGGCAACATCTCGACGGCCGGAGTCTGCGAAACCAAGAACGGCAAGACCTGCGTCGGTCCGCGTTCGGGAAGTGTGCTCTGGTGCGGAAAATTGCGGCCAAGGATGGTCAGTTCACGCGCCTTATTTTTATCTATCCATTTTTTTCCTTTCTCACCAGTCCCTCCTCGCTCTACTCTCTCTCCATAATCATCCTCCGCGATGGCTTCATTGCGCTGGCTCTTGCGTATAAATGGTCAAAAGATCTTCTCGAGCATCTGCATCATGACCAGCACTCTCTCAGTCGACGGTAGCTGTGGCGCGAGCAAGGGGAGTTATATGTGTGCCGGCGGCGACTTCAACAACCAGCGCAGGTATAGGCGATGTAATTGAACATCGGTCATATTGGTTTTAGATCTCGGATGGCTTAGCAGCCTTCAGCGACAGAATAGGAAGGATACCCTAGACAATGCTGAAACTTATCTGGCAAGGGGATGAACTTCAAAAGTACCAACATTCTCACAACAATCTGGCGTCCAGTGGGCAATCGCAGCTTAGGTTTTCAACGCCGTTCCAATTTTACAATTGTATTTAGCTCTGCAATGTAATCCTCTGGTCTAGAGATTATAAAAGACCAAGTCTCATTATTTTTGTATTAATATCACGGTATATTGCCATAGAGTGACTCGCAATCAAGCGTCATATTTTCTATTATAGATTAGTATACTTATCAGGTTCGGGTTTTTGATGAGTGACCGACCTTCACATTACTGCAGAATTAAGCACTTTAATCATTCAAGCGGCCGGTTTCCGTAGCTAGTGATATCTATTACTTGGTAAAACTGTTCAGGATAAGGCTGACGCACCGAAGTGGGGTCAAGACTCAAAAAGGTCGTTTTTAGAAGCCATTGGATTCTCCCTTATTCATATAACTGGGGATTTGCGCGTAGGGGTACAGTTAAAAAATAGTTCATTTGGTGACCTAGTACGCATCAAGGACTTATCAGACACTACGCCAAGTCCCGACAGACTGGGACTCTAGCACATCCATTGCCAGCCTCCAACATCAAACTCCATCCTATTTATAGCTATACTCTCCAAAAGACTGTCCTTCTTTCACTGAAAGAGGAACTATCAGGGGTACGAGCCAATGAGATATGTAGAATTCCCTCGTTCACTGAAAATGGGGCGGACAATAGGGATGTAGCTCCTATGTCTTCATTGTCACGACCAATATAAAGCTCACCAAGAGGTCAAAAGCCAATTTATGTATTAGGTAAGATCTCTCATGATATTTATAATCTCAAGCGTTATGTGTTAATGTGCGAATTATTACTGTGGCGTGGTCGGGTTGCGAAAAAGGCTTTGCAACTAGTTTGTATGTATAAGGCAAAACCCAAAACTAGAAGCTCAATATCGATAGCTAAATACTGATAGCCGATACTTCTGCAGTACGTCATTTCGATGTTTGTAGGTTTCCTCGCAACATCTGGGTCACACGAGACTTTGCCACGACAGTTCGAATGACTTTGGGGCAAAGCGATGACTCAAATTTGTTCCAGCGTTCTGTGCAGTGGATTTTGGCTGGCAGCACTAAGTCTGGCACACATAACCTTGTAGTCGCCAGTCCTTATGAAAGTGAAGAGCTACTGCCTCTTATCGAAAGTTCTTCAAATGTAGCGCTTCATCTCTATGCGCCCCGAATCAATCTTGGGTTCCAGCCCCTTGATCACCTTCGAATGTACTGCATATTATGACCGAATCAACTTTACGTGGTCTGTTATGGCACTTGGTGGCACGGCGCCACGCCTTGATAAGGAATTAGGTCCCAATCGGAGGACCAAGTCTAATCCTCGTAATGAGTGCCAATAGAGATGAAGGATCGGTACCTGGACTCTCCTGACCCTATGGTTTCCTTCGCTTCGATCCTTAATGTCTTGTGAATGGCGGATGGGCAGATGATAAAGCTTGATTTATATGAGCTTAGCGTCTGTCTCAATCTATTCCGCTTTGATAGGGGATAAATAATGGTGTTCTTTCGGATGCGGTCGGGCTACGAGCCAGGCGATAGCTGCGAAAAGACATTTTCGGCACTAGGGCTCAAGATTCAAAGTCAAATATAGTTCATCGAGACCTTTCTGACCGGTAAGTTTCGAGTAGCCTTTGAAACTGCTATTTGTTACTGGCACACAATATCACGTATCCTGTATCACTATCTCTGACCTCTGGATGTTCATTATCACTGTAAATCTCGAGTACCTTTAGTTGTTTAATAACATAATCCGGAGTGGCATACTCAGGAGGCGGAGGAGGAATGAAATAGCCAAGTACGACTCGGTCCCTAATATTTAGGATACCTGGACCATTTATTTCTTATCCAATTAGAATATTAGCCGTAACTAGAAATATGAGGTTAAAATAGGCTTATTAATAAATAAATAAAATCAAATAAATCCAAATAAATCTAAATCAAATCAAATTAAATTAAGTCGAAATAAACTCAAATTAAATTAAATTATAGGAGCCGAATTTATTTAGATATCTAGATTTATTTAAATTAAAATACTAACTAATTATTACTAGTATTATAACCCCTGGTTAATCTATTCTTACCTAATATATACCTTAAAGTTATTATATTTATTATATTTTAAGTTACCTAATAAAGCTATCTATCCTTATATCCTCACTCCTAATAGCTCTATTTATAAATCCTAATAT
>ONZP01000398.1:0-59429 GCA_900312805.1 Fusarium torulosum
TGCAGTCTGCAGTCTGCAGCCTGCAGTACACGCCCTAACTAGTCCCCTGGACTGACAGCGAGAATTACCCAATAGAGTCACTCATGATAGCAAGGTGGTCGATTGACAGGGCTCCAGGCTCCCCCCACGAGAGAGAACCACGCATCGGGTAATTCCCAACTTAGGCTTGGACTTGGCGACTTGGTCTGTGAGTGTTTATTGACTCAGTGGGACAATGGCGTGCCTTGCGGTGCGGGTCGTTGCATCGCGCGTTTTCCTAAATGTCCGCCTGGAGATTAGCGCACAACACAGCACACAAGCCCAAGCCCAAGCCCAAGCCCTCCACTCTCTTTTTGGCCCGTGAAACTTGTTGAGAGAGAGAGAGAGAAGCTTCTTTCACATGATTGCACTGCAGTCTCCTACAGTAGTTAAAGATTAGATGAGATGAGATGCTGTAACTTGCACAAATAGACGTGTCATCAACACACGCACACACCCAAGTACTCGGCTCGACGTGTTCCAAGATTTCAAAGCTTTTGTTGATATCAAGGAAATCAAGCCTTGTCCTGTCTCAGGTTCGAGGCTCTCTTGTGACTGTTTTGTTATCACTCGGGCCTTTTTTTCCTTCTCTTCCCCTTCTTTTCTCCTCTGGCCTGCAGTACCTATTCTGCTATTTTCTTGGCCTTGGTCTGGGCCTGGGTGTGTCTGTCTGTCTGTCACTTCCATCCCCCCCCTCTTCATGTGCCCAGTTCATCATGTTCAATGTTCAACCCTCCATCATAGGATCATCTCCCCGTTGTTTCCGCGGCTTATGCGCTTCCAACTATTCTCGCTTAGGAAAATGTACATATTCTTCTTTTGTCTCCTTTTGTCAAGTCCACAACCGCAAGGAAATCTGTAAAAAGACCCCCCACTTACAACACATTCTGTGCCCTCCATTTCTTTTCTGCAGCGCTTACTTTGCGGGGGATGGAGAGAAAACCCACGTCCCATGCCATTTATCAGCCTCTGCTGCGACTTAGCTTGGGCTCTGGCTTGAGTCTACGTGGCTCCCCAGAATCGTCTACACTATTCTCTTCAACGCCTTTAACCTTGAACCTGTGTGACTGTCTTGTTTGATCAACTTGTAAGCAGCTGTACCCGAGTCTACTGAATATCAAGATGATCTGCGGCGTAGTCTTCGGTCAGATCCCCCCCCTTGTTCGGGTTCCGTAGCTCACTCGCTCACCCACTCACGGTATTCTCTTGCCATCTCAATCTCATCTTTTCTTGCTCTTTCTCTTTCTCTTTCTCTTTCTCTTTCTCTTCTCGGATGCAACGCTCCAGCCTGTCTCTGTTATGTCATGCTGCATCCCTCGGCACGTACCGCTGAAGGGATCTTGATTGGTCGCGTTATCATTTGTTATCAAACAGGGCCCCTGGATGCCCTCACCACAAAGTCTCCTGACAGCTGCGGCCCTTTTCCGGGTACGCCAGCAGAAAAACAGGTGATGGAATCTGAGCTTTTCGGTGTAATTCAGATTGAAAATTAGATTTCGTGTAGATCAGATGTTGCTTCTGACGCAAATGGCACGACTGCCGCAGAGCCTCATTCAACCTCTTTGATGTTTGAGTAAGGGAGTGTTTAGTACTATGCAGGTCTCAATTGTTCGAACGGTTTGGCTATTGTTATACGTATAGCACTGCGTTTGTACTACAACTGGCAACCTAACCATTTGCAGCATTGGTGCGCTGTAAGCCTTTATTTAGCATCTCCTTGTATCTCCTGGAATACTTTTCATCGCGCATGAATAACTATTCTTGTTTCGTTGTCACAAATGACATCTAAATATCGTGATTTTCTCTCGCTTTTCTAGAATATCCTGACTCTGCGGGCCGACTTTTGAATATCTGGGTCTTTGAAGTATCCACCTTTTTGCCCTCCTTTTTTGTCCCTGTTTAAGCGGACCTGAGCGTTAACGAGCTGCGAGCGATAGGTAGCGAGCGGTATGCATGCCTTATACTCTGAGCGTTTCATCTTCTTTTAGTTCTAGAATAATAGCATTCTTATCATAGTCTTTCGATTCTAAGCTCAAGTCAAATTCATCCATTTAGTAATGATTTGACTTAATGATATTGACGCTTCTGCGTGGGGGTTAACAGCCTGCTCGGCACCGGCTGTTGACTTATCCGATGCATTCAGCCATGGAAAAGAAGGGCCCTTGGTTGTTTGAGGATCTTGCAGATCTCCAAGAGACAACTTATGCAGGTTGTTTCAGCTACAGATCGTCCTTTGCCTGTCATGTTGCTGTGTCTCTGGCCAGGCTGCAGTGGACGTCACTTGTGCTGGCTTGTGTAAGTGAGGTAGTGAAGCTTATCCTTACACATTCGTCCTTGATCAGCCCTGCAATTATAGCAAATCTTTACCACGTGTAACTCAAGAAACTTTCCTGTGTTGGTCTATCTTAATGCATCAAAAACAGCCTCATTCTACACCGTTTCAAAAATCCACAGGACTCATGACCGAAGAGTCATTCGGCTCGGCTCGGACTTGATCTCTGCCCTGACGGCGTTTGTGTTAACAGCGAGAACAAAACAGTTGTAAACGCAGAGACAAAATATACTCTCTACCAACCTTACTTCTCGTCATTCATAAGTCTGGATGAAGAAGTTTGAACATTCACGTCTGTAGACCCCAGCTGGAAAGAAATCTAGTCACTTATACCGAATGACTCAGCCGGCTTACTAGCCACAAATTCACATCAGAGACTAGACAAGACTTCAGCCAACATTGAAGTAACTCTTTCAACTTCCAAATTCTTCTGCAGAATCTCAATTTACCTTTATATAGCAAAAGATACTTCTATCAATAACTTTTCCAAAAATGCATCACTTACTTAAAAGATATTGTGAAATCAATTACGTCACTAAACCTTCTCCATCTCACAAGCTATATCGCCTGTCTGTAACACTCAACCGCACTTACACAGCATAAAAAAAAAAACCACAATGTCTACCATCGACAACAACCCCGAAAACTACGCCCTGTTCCGGGATTGCCTATCCACCACTCTTCTGCAGCCCGCCCCCTCGGCCCCGGACCCGCCCAAGCGCCGTCGGCGAAGAAAGAACTCCGGCGCTCCGCCCGTCGCTGCATCCACCCCGGCCCCGAACCCGGCGAAGGACGCCGAGGAGCTCGCCGATTTTGTGGATTACCTCGCGACTGAAATATTCGAGAACCTCCCGGACGAGCTGCAGAACTTGGACTATCGCACGTGGCGTGATGATGCGGCGTTGCAGGAGCAGTACTCTCTGCCGCTCACAAAAGAGAGCCTCTCGGTGCTAAACTTGCCACCGTCTGTTGTTGAGACACTGACGACTTACAACCTCATCTCCGCCGATCCTGACACTGAATCACATCTCCCGTCCTCCTCTGAGGCATTCCTCCTACCCATCATCACCTCGTACATCACCCCCTTGATCGAGCCACCTCCTGCTACACGCGCGACCCGCGCCGACGCATGCGAGCTGTGTGCCCGATCGTGGGTGCCCTTGTCCTACCATCATCTCATCCCGCGGTTCGTGCACGAAAAGGCCGTCAAGCGAGGATGGCACCGTAAGGAAGATCTGCAGAATGTTGCGTGGCTTTGTGGTGCGTGTCATCGCTTTGTGCATAACTTCAAGACTCATGAGGAGCTTGCGCGAGATTACTACACTGTTGATTTGCTCTTGGAGGAGGAGGAGGTTCAACGCTGGGCTGCATGGGTGGGCAAGTTGAGATGGAAAGGGAGGTAGCTTTTGTTGTTACTATGCATGAATAAGGGGTACTTGAACACATTGCACGTAGCATATCAAATTCGAAGTATTGGGGGTTCTAATTATTCAAATAATGAATTTATGAAGCATGTACACTTAATTATGAATGATTCAAAGATTCCGACTTTGCGATCGTTGATATATATACTTAATACTCATTCAGCACATATGTAGTTCAGGTTCTAAATGACAAATTGGCAGTTAAGCATTTGGTTTTATTCAGAGTTTTGATAACAATTGCCATTTATCTGGGAGCAGCATGAACCACAGTTTATCTCAATCATGCGTCATCGTATAGAAACACAAAGGGACAAATTGCGTTGTACTGGAGACCAATTAGAATATTGATGTATTGTGGCATACTCTTAATGTCCTCAACAAACTGTTTCTTGGCTTACACGGGCTTGACACGACCGAGAGCTTATTCTCATGTAACCTCAGTTAGTCTCAGCTTCCACTGTCATCCAGTTTGTTGAGAGTGTCTAACCACCGTTGAGAAGTTAGAACCGGGCGATAAGAACGCCAAGATTTGTTGAGCCATTCCTGACGTAGCAACTTATCTCAAGACACACCTCAGTATTATAGAGAACCTGTTTGCTTCTATATGTAGCATGCAGTATTACGCAAGCCTTAGCATATTAATCATGATCCTCTTCAGTCAAGCCCGGGCATCCCTCCATCTCAGCATCAGGATACACCATTTTACACCAGAAGCAATACTGATGCTTCTCCCTCAGATACTCCACCACCTGCCTCAGCCGCTCTCCAATCTCAAGCTCATTAAACTGATCCAACTCCTCATCCTCTTCATCTAGATCCTCAGCTGTAGCGTATACTGTGTGACCTTTTCCAAGCGCCCTTTTATCATCTGCATCCTCCTGGTCGTCTTCGTAGGTGGGTAGTCGCGAGAGTGACTGCTCGAGATCGTAACGCATGCGGCGGTCACGCTCTGCTTCTTCTCTGTGTCTGACGAGGCTGCGATATAGAAGTGGTATAGACTTGAGAGGGCGTGATGAGATCGGTGCGGACTTGTCTGCTTGATCTTTCGCTTTTGGTATTGGGGGATTGGTGCCAGAAAGTTCCGCCTTCTCATCGTCCATTCTTTCTGCTGTGCGCTGAGCCGCAAAGAATTGCTTCTCAAGCCTGGCGTCCTCGCGTTCTTTCCGCACGCGCTCACGATACTCGTCTGGATCTATCTTGGCGGCTTTGATATCTCTCTCCTCGGCTGCCTCCCTGATCTTGCGCTTCTTCTCATTATCCAGACCAATACCTCCACGATCATCCTTGACGCTGACCTTGATCGGCTCAGTCCGACCAGGCGCGTCGCCCTCTTCTGTCTTTTTTCCTAGACCACCACCTGTGAAGCCCATCTTGGCCATCATGGCGAAACCCTTGCTCTTTTTGGCCTTTGCATCGTCTAGCAGCGACGTAGAGAGGGCCTTTTCTCGCGCGGCTTCTTCTTCCTCTGCGATCTGCTCTTTCGATTTGATGACACCTCGTGCGCGTGCTTCGCGCTTCAGTCGTTGGGTGCGCTGTAGGGATGTCTCTTTTGCGGGTGTAGGGTCATCAAAGGACATGTTCATGTAGTCATCCTCTTCTTCATCTGGTGCACCTGCCTCGTTTCTCTGTTCGTTGCTCATAGTTGCTATTATATTTTAGTCGGCGAGGTATGTGCGTGGTATGAGTTGAAGATGAGATGGAGAAACTTTGATCTTGTCTTATGAGAATTCGAAATTCAATGTTGATGTTCTGGGGCTGGTTCAAGGATATGACAACAGTGGGGTCCACTAGTTTTAGCGGTTTGATTCTCTAAGGCGTTCAGGTGTCAGGTTGACTCTGAAGACCATCACTCAGGTATTGTATTACATAGCTCTTACTTCCTTTTTAACATTCTTCGATTACAACTGAGATTCTCTGCTTTATATTCATGTGTTCTACTTGGCATACAGAGAAATATCATATGAGTCCCTGCGAGATTAGTCACAGCAGCAACAGCTTACTTTAGCGGAAACTGTACTTTTGATCTCATGATGCTCAACTCAAATTTAACTACAACTGACTACTTACCAGGGGAATAAAATGAAGAACTTTACTTATACGATCTGGAAGCACATCTTGAAGCCAATTGGCTTGGTGGTTCATGATTACTAGCCCCGTGACAGGGCATAAAAAGTACAAATGAAGACATATATTGGTATCCTAAGCCCGTACCTACACCAGTGAATCCTTTCACCTGTTGTTGTTGTTGGCTCTTTTTCTCGCAGACTTCTCCCTCTCGTAAATATTCGACTCGCGACCCTCCTCGCTCTGGATCTCCGCAACAAGACGCTTGTACTTCTTCTCGTACGCCTCGTCCTTGGCCTTCTTGACACGCAGCTTCTCCCGCGCCATGAAGTTGGCATCCTTGCGGAGCTCCCGCATGGCACCCTTGCGCTCCTTCTTGTGCTCCTTCTTGAGTTTGGCCAGCTCTGCGCGCTCGCGGTCGGGGTCGTAGTGCTTGGTTGGGTCGAAGGTGTCCTCGAACTTAGGCACGTACGTCTTGATCGCTAGGGGGCGGTGATGGTGAAGTTGCACGTTACGACGCGATAGTTGCGCAATCTTCAGCATGCGGTCGAACTTGGTCTGCAGTTTTTCGATCCTCTCATTGAAGGCGGCAGGCAATTGAGAGCGACAAGCCTTGCTACCAAGGTGCTTGAGCACTCTTGCAGCTTGGCCGAATGTCTCAAGGAATGCACTCTTGCCAGTCCACATATCCGCTGTAACTTCCAACACTTGAGCTGCAGTGTCGAGAATAGCAACCTTTCGAGATGCTGCGTCACCCTTCTCAGCCTGTTCGTCAATGCAGTCGGAGAAGTTTAGTTTCCGCAACTTTGTCTTGCCTGCGGCTTCTGTACGAATGCCGGTGGCAACATGATGATCAGGATAGTTTCCGAGCTTCTTGGAAGAAGCAACTGGTGCCAAGGCAGAGAGCGTGTTCAGAGAAAAGTTGATAATCTCGGGAACGTAGCGTTTAGCAAGCTTCTGGTAGCTGACAGCAAGAATTGTAAGATATGTGCCAATAGCGTAATGGGCAAGATTGTGCGGTACTCTTTGGCCAAGGTATCGGGTGATTGTCAACACAGCAGGGGTAACAACCTGGTGGAAGTGATCGGAGGTAGGGAAGATGGTACCAATGGCAGTAAGGAGAACGAGGTCTCCAGTTCCCAGCGCCAAAGAGCGAGACGCGGTCATCTCCTCAAGGTTCTGACGGAACTGTTTGCTGATCTCAATAGGAAACATTTTTGCAAGAGAGTGGATGTGTCGGACAATGTTTTCCAACACAGTGAAGGGAGCAGAGGTTGCAGGGTCCCAAGGCAAACAGATATAGTCCACCAGAGCAGCAGAAAAGTTACCAAGCTTCTCCTTGTTCTTGCTGCTGAGCTTGGGGTGGTAGAGGGCACGGATTCGTTGGACGATAGTAGGGAAGGACTTTGCTGGGTACGGCGCCAATGTGGCCTGTAGTTCCTCACAACTTTGAGGGCAATCAAAGGTATAAGGAAGGCCCTTCTCGTCACCCTTTTGGATTGCTGAAGCCTTCGTTGCTGAGTCGGCGTCGAAGACAGGATTTCGGCTCTCCTCCTCATTGAGGAGACCTTTGGTAAAGTCGTCCTCCTCTTCGGAAGCTTCGTCGTCGGATCCACCCTCAATATCGGATTCCTCATCACTGTCGAGTAGCTCCAAGTCCGACCCGCTAGCCACGAGGTCATCATCGATAACGAAATCGTCTTCGTCCTCGAATCCGAGCTCTGTGGCGGTGGGACGAGCTCGAATACCGTCACCAAGACCATACTCATCCTCTTCGTCCAGTTCCATCTCATCTTGCTCGGGCTTCTTACCCTTGTTGTCGACTTCGTCATCTTCGCTGTCGCTGACTGACTCTCCACGCATGCGCTTCTGGCGTTTGTCTTCAAGCTCCTTGAGCCTTGTGGACTCCTCTGCGGCCTTCTCGTCCTCGGTCTTGGTACGGTCCGCAGGCTGTGCCCTCTTATCCTGAGCCAACTTCTTTACTTGAAGATCGAAGTTCTTCTCGAAAGCATCTCGGTCAACACCAGCGATGGTCGATACTGCGCCACCTCCAGTCTGAGGTTTACCAGCAGGTTGGCTATGGTGCAGGATGTATTGGATATTTTGAAACTCCTTGTCGAGCTGTTCCCGGAGATCTTCGTCTTCCTCTTTCGCAGCTTGTCGCTCGTACTTGTAGTGCTTGGACTTGGCGATGACCTCTTCCATGACCTCCTTCTTCGTCTTCTTTCGTTGCGGCTCATCGTTCTCGCTATCCTCGCCGTCGCCCTGCGCCACCAGAGCACGAACGCGCTTCAATCTCTGCTGCTCACGCTCCGAACCGTCGCTGTCGTAGTCCTCCTCCAGATCATCTTCTTCGAAATCGTCCTTTTTGTCGAAAGAGAGGGACTTGCCCATATGGGTCAAGCTCATTGAAGGCTCGTCATCTTCCAGGTCGAACATGGAGTTCTTCTTGTGACTTCTCTGCTTCTCTCGTGCGAATCGTTCGAGCATCTTCTCTTCGGGGGCCATAGTGGGATCATTCTCACCAAATCGACGATCGAGAATGCCACCAACTTTGTTGCGGCGCTGCATTTCAACTAGAAGAGTTTGTCGGCGCTGTTATACTTGGTCAGTCGATTGCTTCATCATGCTACTGGCAATGCTGCTCACCCTCTCCTCGCTGGCTGCCTTAGCCTGACCAGGACGACCCTTGATGCTGCCAGCAGTCTGTGTAGGCCGATTGCTTGTAACTTCAAACTTGGGGCCCTTGGCATGCTTCAGATCAAAAGGATTGAACTGCTCGCGAATGCCCTCCAACACCACTCCCCTCTGGAGTCGCTTGGTGTTGCGAGCCCGCTCATCCTGAGCATTGTGTTGCCTTTGCTTCTTCGACTTTTGAGGGCCGACGATTCCTTGCTCTTTGAGGGACGCCTTGAGGCGTTTGAGCTGGGAGCCGGCCATTGCGACTGATAATTTGCTGCTGATGTGCAACTTGCGCCGACGGGAGCGAATGTGGATTTTTTTGAGATGGAAAAAAAGTCTTATCGTTATCAGTACATGTGGGGCACCTCCAACTTACAGCTTTAGACCCTCTTGCTCTTCTTACTACGTATTGCGAACGTCTTCCTCGACAGTCAGATACTAGACCAATCAAATTAAAGACTAATAATAGTGAGAGTCTCAAGATATGACCGGCTTGATTAAAGAGTCCATTATCATCTCATATACTTAGTGTGAATTATTTATGAACTTATACTGAATTCAAGGTTGCTCGCCATGCATGCGTCAAAAGATGGGCCCCCCCAATGCGAGAAGTCTAACCCACTTCGGCTTCTCCAAGGCGGTATGAAGTGGCAGACTGCCTTACGTCAGGAGCTCTCGGGTAGGTGTCGCGATCTGAAATATCAACATTTAACAAAAGCATGAACTCAACAAACGGATTTAGTCAAAATGGGATGGGCTGACAGCCTCCTCACTTTTGCTCGCGATGAGAGGCTCGTTCTCGTGACCTTATGTCTCGCCACCTTTGGTGTTGTGAGCACCGTGTTTACTGCACTCACTATCATTAGAGACGACAATGAGATTCCCCCACCACAACCAAAGACACAGTACATCACGCAAGACACCGAAGATTCATTACAACTTGAAACTCTAGAAAAGTTACTGGATCACCCCAATTATTCTATCAGAGAAGTCGCGATCAAGATCCTTTGCGATCGAGCAGTCAACGATCCTGAGACAACCCACTCATTGTTGTTTGGCATCACTCGGCCAGATTATGACGAAAGAATGCGGTGCCTTCGGGCCTTGGCTTTGCTTACCGGGCAGACTATTGGTGAGAATATTCACACTGAACTAAGAACACAGCTAACTATCCCAGGCCTGGATGGGCTCTCCAAGTTGAATAACCCAAAGGCCTATTCTGCTCTCGTCAGGTCTCTAGAACTGAGTCTAGATGACGCTGAACGACCAAATCTTACCGACAGTCACTGGGATGAATACTACCTTCGCGATATGGCCGAAAGGTTCTGCCTCATGTTCATCCTGGAGCTTGTCAACAAGTACGGCGCCAGCATGCTTGTCAAAGCACGTTTTGTAGAGAAGTGGCTAGCAAAACAGGAATGGGGCGACACGCCAGAAGAGAGACGTCGCAGCTTTAAGGACTACATGGCCCTCAAGGCAAACCGGATCGTTGAGATCGTCGATCGAATCAAGGAGTCTAGACGAGGTCTCAGAGCACTGGAAAAAGCTGGATTGATAGATAAGGAGAACTCCAGAAGGAGAATCCGGGAACTGCCAGATCTGATTATGGAGATTGAGGAAGAAGCGGGAAACCTTCCGCTTGTTGAACCCCAGGTTACGCGGACAAGGGAGCATTCAGCGGAAGAGCAACGGCTACGACGACAACATCGAGAGGCCATGGTTCTGAACGATGGAACTCGACCATTAGCGCGCGAAGATATCATTGAGAGAGAACAGAGCTCTCCG
This sequence comes from Fusarium torulosum, assembly GCA_900312805.1. Taxonomy (NCBI): domain Eukaryota; kingdom Fungi; phylum Ascomycota; class Sordariomycetes; order Hypocreales; family Nectriaceae; genus Fusarium; species Fusarium torulosum. The sequence goes on from ONZP01000398.1 coordinate 10,306, forward strand.
GCATAGTAATAATAAGAACTGATACCCAGTAGCAATGCAGCAGGGAGGACTTTCCGACCATACTTTAGTCAAAAGTGGTGCTTCAACTTCGAATGGTCAACTGGGGTTAGCCATTCAAGTCCATATCACAAAACTGGTGGTACTGAGCCTGATAGCACTTGTTTAATGTCACTTTATAGCTTGGCATGAATTCACGATCATGATTTAGAGCTCAGATATGAACATGTTGTACGCCTCAAATACTTCGCTACATATTTAAGGGTTAGTTTCCAAATCAAATACTCCAAACTCCTACCCTACCATATCAACCCTTCAACCTCTTCTTAATTGACATAGTATAGCTCCACATCTTCCTCTGCCCGGTCACGGCTCGCTTGAAGAATATTGAGCAATTGAGCACCGGCTCCTTGCAAACCACTCTCCCTAGGCTGCGTTACGGGTCCAGCCTGTGCCTCACTCTGTCCGAGTCCTTTCTCGTTAGCATTCTTGAGTCCCTTCTCAATTTGCTTACCTGTAAAGCCAGCTTTCTCCAGTAGAATCTGGGCTCGGCTCTCTGGGTCAGTCGGAGACTTAGGTTCGTCACTTGGCTTCTCTCTTTGGATCAAGCAAGGCAGAATTCTCTGTCTTTGACACACGTTCTTTCGTAGAGATTCCATCTGAGAATCATCGATGCGGGACTGGATCTTGAGATCTTCACTTGGCCGTTTACCTTGTTCTCCTTCTCTGCTCTCTACCGGTGATTGAGAGAAATTACCGATTCGGTTTGCCCAGAAGTTGTAATCACTACCCAACCCAAGAAGCATCAGAAACATCCTTAGCATGTTCAGATCGCAATGACCTGATTCTTGACACTGCAATACGGTAGGTATAAATACCCCCCATGCTTCAGAAGTAGCCAGATCTGCGAATTGGAACAGAGATACCATTAGCTGGCCCCATCGAAGAATCAGTTCAGGATCAAGAGTCCCTTCGAGATAGCGGAACTCAACAGTTCCACCACGTACCTCGTTCGCATAATTGGGCGAATCTCCAGGGTCAGAGATCTTGATGCAGCTGTTTCCTTCGAAATATTCGGGCCTCAACCACCGCTGAAGCTCGCACACAGTAGTGGTTGCCCACAACTTCTTCAAACAGCCCAAAACATGACTATCGACAATCTTGTCGACAGGGATGTGCTGTTCAAAGTCACTTGATACATCAATCCTTGTCCACGAGTTTGTGAAGGCGCATGATAAGGTGGATCCTCCCATAAGCTGCTTTGCCCAGCGGTTATTCCTTCGTTGTGGGTGACAAAGACGGTAAATCATGTTTTCCGCACAATACATGAGAACGCTGACTTTGCGTAGGAGATGAAGGGATAGAGGCTCAGTTCCCTTGGCCACGTGGATATGGAAGCCGCATGATCTGGTTACTGCCAGCCTGTAGTTGTTTCGAAGAATGCCAACCATGTCGAGAGCCTCCTCCCAACCCTTTGACGTGTCTCTGAGAATAGGACTTATGATTTCCAGGCCAGCCAATTTCCAGTACCCTGCCCAATCTTCCCAAGATATGAGCGAGCCATCATCCATAATGGTCCAAGTTTGATGGGGAGGCCGGACGCCGCTAATTGGAACGACTCCATGCTTGCTGAGTTTGTTTCTCCATACATGCGTTCCCCACTCGACAGACATGTCGTGCAACAGTGTCAATAGTCCCTTTGATGTGATGAAATCAGCCACACCGAAAGCCATCTGGTGGAAAGATCCACTGCCGACCTTTCTGTCATCTTCTGGATGGGGATCGGGCCACTCAGAAGAGTCTGAAATGTCTATCAACGGAGCTGACATGTTATTGGAGTCGGACGGTGAGTCGGATACAGGGGATGTTGGTAACGTAGTGATACCTTGTGGCACTGCTGGCATGTATATTTCAAGCTCAATGCCAAAAGAATAATTGCTGTTGCCTGTATTCTTTGGTGAATTCTCCCAGTTAAGAGCTCTGAATGCAAACTCGGTAAAGGGTGAAGGAAGCGAATGGCTGGAAGGCCAGTGTGGACTCACGACAGGTTTTGACTCATCGCAGGCCAGAGTGGTTTTTACTAAAGGCCAGTATTTCAGGTCCGTTACCTTTAAGGATGCCGGCTTCTTCTTATAATAGTCGGAGATCAGGCCCAAATTGTGCTCGGTGAGAAAGTTATAGATGTCAGAGGTATATCTGAGTCCAGGATATGCTTCGAAGAGTGATATGTGAGATCTCCCTAAGCAGAACAGAAAGATATCTACGCACAAGGCAGTCCAGTTTATTATCTCATCGAAGTCAAGGCTTCCGCAGTGCTGATTAAAGCTGAGAATGAAGTGCTTCGTAGCGCTCTCAACCTGGAAGCCATAGGCAGGTCGTGCTTGGGGATAATCCCTGATATCTTGAACTTCGACATTCAAGAGATGAACAATATCTTCGATTGTGTCAGCGTTAAGGATCTTGTCAGGCCCATGGCGATACTTTGCCTGTTTCAGCTCTCCGGGATGAGGGAGGACCTCCAGCGGGCGTCGGTTGGGGGAAAGGTGGTTGTTCCAGGGGTCCTCAATTTGAAGACTGGAGGCCAGCTCTGTTTTCAGATGAATAGGATAGTCCCTGACGAGGTTAGTGTATTGCAAACCGAGGGAAGGGAGAGCACTAGGTCCACAATGAGGAGGATGAATCTCGCTCAATAGAGGGTCAATCATCCAAATCATAGATGCAATGGCTTTCAGATGGTCGACATTGACGTATAATCCTGCGAGTCTCACGGTGACCCCAAGACGTGTGTCCGAATTCGCAACGGTGAGAAAGTGTTTGTTCAGAATGTCTATAACATGAAACAGGTCCATTTGCAGGGCATGTGCACTCGCAAGGTACTCGGGAGATGTCAGCTTAAGTCCAACCCATTCGTAATGGTTAGACTGATATTCTTGAACAAGTGCATCAAACTCCACGGTCCAAGACTTGAGCTTCTTTTTCTGGATTTCAATCTCAAGCTGCTCAATAGCCCATTGGGCTCGGAAAAGTTGTTCCTGGTCTGTATCTTGGCGATTCTCGGCGTTCTTTGGTATTTTAGAATATCCGGCAGGAGGTGCCTCGAGTGGACGGCCTGAACGATGTGCGAATTCGCGAAAGGCATTGTCGCCGTGATTTTTCTCTCGTTTCACTGCGAGGAGAAACCCGAGTCTCGTCTGAAAGTATACTCTTGGGGAATCCATGGTGTCCGCCAAGTACCTGCCTTAGTTTTCTCCTGTCAAGAGTCTTGTCGATTAGTTGAATAGAATAAACGACAATCAAGTGTATCTTTGGGCTTTTTGATGCTGGAACCTTGAGTAGGGGTGTAAGTAATAGTAAAAGACAACGACCTAGAGGCTTCCATAGAAGCATTATATAGTATTTTGAAGCCCATTCTATCTCGAATGCTTTATTGCTTGTTCGAAATTATGTGCATCGAGCACTTGCTTGTTCACAAGCCATGTCCAGAACATGAACAGCCGTTCAGCGGTGGTCTTTGTCCATTGTCTTGTTCTTGATCGATGTTCTCAATATTCATAAATAGACTGAGACAAAAAGATGATGATCGTATCTTTCATTTGGATGAACAAGTTTGTGCTCTATAAAATTTATCGTGTCTATTCATTTGCCGACTCCTCGGCTTTGATATCCTTCAGCTTTTTCAGGGGCTCCAGGCCAAATATTTCATCCGATTTCAGAGGGTTGCGACTCTCAGCGACTTCGCCGAACAGAAAGGCATTCTTCTCACGGCTAGCGCTGTTAGACATTTTCTTTTTGTGCTGCTGCGGCGGTGACTTGGCAGATGATGTCAATGCTGATGATTGTGAAGGTTTAGATTCATCTGGCTCCAACATCCACGAGAAGGATGATTGAGCCAATGTTGATCGAGTAGGTACAGGACCTGGGCGTGCTGGAGCTAATGAGTTTGCAAGCTTCTTGTCTTCGGGAGCAACTGTGTCCATACGATCTGGACTTGAGGGACGAGCTGCTTCGTCTTTGGGCCCTGGCTTCGATTCGGTTATCTGCAGGCCAGATATGTTCACCTCTGCAGGTGCTGCTGACACTGGCTCTGGCTGAACAATGGTCGTCTCCGCCACAACCACCTCTTGAGGGTCCTCCTCGGGCGGTGGAGATTGTAGGATTGGGACTTCCATTGAAGAATCATCTAGGTAGATTTTAACAAACTGGACCTTGGCCGCCGCGATCTCGATAAGCTCAAGGCACTTAACCTTGTCATCCAGACTTGAGGCAGATATCGACTTTAGGCTGTTAACCGTTTCGTCAAGCATGGCGGCCAGATGTTGGTTACGCCTTTCCAGTGCTGCGAGACTTCTCGCCGCTTCCTCATCGCCTACTAAGGGGTGAGGAGACCTGGGTGCGGATCGCGCCTCGTTAATGTTGCGTTTAATTTCTCCCATTGCGTCTCTAACTGCTTGGTTAATACCCAACTTTTCACCTCTTTCGAGAACCCCCTTGGCCCCCTTAGCTGCTCCCTGAAACAAAGCTTCCATTCCACCCTGCTGCTGGATGAAGCGTGAAGGGGACGAAATTTGTGATCTTACACCCGGCCTTTGCTTGAAAGAATTGAAACCGCGGAAGCTTGGAGTACCTGTTCGAGAGGTCTGTGGCGGGGAAGATACAGTGGGCATCTTTCCAGAGTATTTCAAGATCAAAGATGAACCCCCTGATGGGCTAAGATGGTCTTTTAGATACAGGGCGTCGTCAACAAATGTGTGAGGACCGTGAGGCCCTGTTGGAGGTGGGTATTTGAGAAGTAACTGAAGGCAGACAGAATAATCGGCTTCCAATACTAAAGATTTGTCAGTTATGAAACACAACTTGATCAAGAAACTTACAATCCCATCGAATCCGAATCAACATAGCAACGCAAATGAGGTCGATCAGTTCCAACGTTGGGTCAACCGCAAAGATGGTATCCCAAAAGACTAAGAACTGCTCAAAGGGAAACTCTCTGCTGAAGAGCAACCGAATCCACCGACTATTCCAATATTAGCAAGAACTCTAGCGTGAATAAATAACAAGACTGACATGAGAAAGATCTGTGGCAAGATTTCGATATTGGTGAGGTGGGCAGCAAGCTCTGGGTCGACCTTCTGGAGACAAACTTCATGAATAAACTTGCTCCGTTCGACGATAGCAGAGCTCTGTTCTGGGAATTTAGATGGCTGTAAAGGAGTTCCTGGTGTCACAGCGATGTCCTTTACTTCGTAAAATGACTGAGCGCGCTCCATCAGCCTCGAAAACAGGACAAAGGCATCATGCTCAATGAAGGAGTGGTCAAGGGTCTTGACAAGGGCGTCATCCAGAGGGATATCTTCTGGCAATGTCGATGGATCCAGTGCATCTTGCTCGATAACATGTAGAATAGGCGCAAGCAATTCATGCATGCCTTGTCGATAACCGCCTCGCTCAGGGTGGATTTTGCAGTACATAAACAGAATATCCAAGATAATTGCCTGGGTTGTGTCGTCATGATAGGATGCTTCATCAGGTAGTCGTTGCACATCTTGCTGGATCTCAGCTCGAACAATTTCATCTTGGCGAATAGTATTCCAAGGTGACTTTTGTTTCTGAGTCAGTTTACTGTCCAACTCTGAGCTTAGACAACCTTACAGTCGGGTCCTCCGTCAAGGGGTCAATGTTCAACTCTGCAAGGGCTTCTGGGTGCTTGATATACTTGAGAAAGTGGTCACGTTGCTCGGTATAAAACTCTCTTCCATTGTCAAGGACCTGAGACCAGCTCAAACCCTCAGCAGCAGTAGAGAGAAGAAAAGTCTGGTGTGGTAAGCTTGGCTGACCAAGTGGTCAATGGTGGAAGGGATTGTCTCACCTTCCAGCAAAGAGAACGACAGCCCGATATACATGGGCTTGAAGGGCCGTTATATCGAACAGCACGTCGCAGGTCACCAAGATGGGCGCCTTGGGATTGTGTCTCACGCCATCTGGAGCTGTGTAGAGAGGTTCTTGTCAGTTGATTCGAGGGTTTATATCTCGTCGCTGATAGGCGCAACCTACAGCGACTCTTCTAGAGGTCTCATGATGCTTGGCGATACGGTAGAAAAGTTAGATTAACGGTATCGCGAACAAGGGCTAAAACGGGTGTGGCCGAGTGGAATTGCAAAATGCTGTAAGGTTGATGGCGGAGGATGGACGGAAACCTTGATCTGTCGGCGCTCCAGGTTCAATTGGGTTTCCGCCTCCGTACTTCGGCCCCACTTTCTCAGGCGTCCACCCCGCTGCACCTCGTACTCCAGCACTGACGATGACCCCCGGGGCGCCTGGAAGCTCAGGGGCTGACCGCCAACCAAATAGCATCATGTCAACGACCTCGGGTTTACCTTCAAAATCCGCCTGTCATCTCATCAGCGGCTTTCTCTTCAAGCCTCAACACACACTCCCTCTCTACATATACGACATATCCCGTGATTCGTGCCCACGGAGTGGTGCCTCATTGGGCGCTCCATCATGTCTGCAGATCTCTTTGCCGAGTTCAATAGTCTCTCAGACAACCCAAAACCTCCAGTCCAGCAGCAACAACCGCCACCTCCAAGGCCTCTGCAGCGCACTGAGACAAAAGATCTCTTCGACCTTTGGGGCAACACCAACAATGCTTCGCCAGTGAATTCTCAGCCTTGGCCTGCTTTTCAATCTCAGTCAAGTACGCAGAATGCATGGGGAAGCGCGCCAGTCCCGTCCAAGCCGGCGGAGACAAATGATGAAGAAGAAGATGATGGATGGGGCGACTTCGAGGTAGCTGCACCTTCAAAGCCTACAGCAGTTAATGCGACGCCTATTCAGACCCCGAGTCCTGCGCCGGTTTCTGCTTCGGCTTGGGGCTCACCTGCAAGTGCAACTCCAAGCTCAGCAAATCCATCTTCCATACCATGGCCAAAGACGGACTCAGGCTCAGCTGCAGCCGTTGCCCAGCGAGCACCCGGTGTCAGGCAGCAACCGCCAACCAGGATTGTGAGAGCATCGACGATGGATTTGCTATCTAACAGTCTCATCGATACTGGGACTGCTTCGCAGAAATCTTCTAACATCCCGAAAGCGCAGCCATCGGGACTACCATCACAGCTTACGCAAGAATGGGGTCAAGTAACAATTAGCCCAGAACCACAAAATCAACGAATGAAGGCTAAGCTCAAATCTACTGCACAGAAAGACCCTAGTGTTCTCTTTGACGCCGAGGATTTTGAACTTCAGGTAGCTGAAGATGAAGAGGAAGACGACGATGATGATGAGTTTGGGGATTTTGAAAGTGTTCCTCCTCCTCCGCTTGCACCAAAGGTTACCTCCGTGGCTGCTGTATCGAAGCCGACACCACCTCCGCCATCAATGGACCTTCTCTCATTAGACGAGCCAGCTCCAGCTCCCCCGCAACAGACCAGAAAGCCGCCACCAACACAGCTTCTCGGATCCCTCGCCTTTGGGGCCATTAATACAAACTATCCTCAGGCGCCAAAATCGCCGTCATTCCACGATCGCAACCCATTCCCAGAACTGGCTATCAAAACACCTACCTCTGCAGAACCTAACGAGGTAAAGAAACCTAAGGAGGAGACCCCAACTACAGCATGGCCATCCTATGAAAGCCCAAAGGGAATCCTAACGGATTCCAAACTACCCAACACCAAGGAGCAAGACGAGGAGTGGGGTGCTTGGGATGATTTCTCGACGACTGAAGGTAAGAAAGCGACTACCAGTGCAAAGAAGGCCCCTGAAAGCTGGGACTGGGACGCTGTTGATAATGTTCAACCGTCGTACAATGAGTCCCAGGGCGATTCTCCTCCACCGATCAACGTTCCACCTCCTTCGGTCATCCTTTCTGCGTTTCCTGATCTACTCAATTCTGGCAACGCCCTATTCAAGCCCATGTCAGGCCAAAGCACTTCAATCAAGCAGCGAGTACTATCAGACCCCAAAGCTGTAGACTTTCTACAAGGCTATATCCTGCTAGCAACAACAGCGGCGCGCGTAATTGCTGGCCGTAAACAGCGATGGCATCGGGACAAGATCCTGGCAAAGAGCATGTCAATATCAGCTGCGGGGAGCAAGGGCATGAAACTCGCGGGAGTCGACAAAACACAAGCTACACGCGAGGATCGTGAGGCTGCAGATATAGCTGCAGTTTGGCGCGAGCAGGTTGGTCGCCTGCGATCTGCAGTTGCTGCGGCCAAGTCGGCAGATAAGGGCCTGTCACTTAAGGTTCCTGAGATTAGCGAAAACATGGCAGTGCATACAGCTAAGATGGTACCAACAGCCCCTAAGGCCTGTATCATCTGTGGTCTGAAGAGGGAGGAGAGAGTGGCTAAAGTGGATTTCGAAGTGGAGGATAGCTTTGGGGAATGGTGGTTGGATCATTGGGGACACAAGGCGTGCAAGAACTTTTGGATAGAGCATGAGCAAAAGCTAAGGCAACGGTAGAAGAGTCAATATCTATATCAACCCGAATACCATGACATGTTCCTTTTCTGGCAGTGGATGGATTATGTGTGCTCAACTACCCGTTATTCTGTCGCTGGTCGACATGCGCGCTCAAATTCACTCATGGCGATACACAAGATGATATACATTACACGACAGGGGCTTGAGGTTGTTGAAGAGTGACACTTGGTGACTTATGCGCTCTGCACGTTGCAACAGCGTTACTCCACCCCAGTTGTGGACTTCAAATAGCCAATCGTGGAAGACGTCGGCTGCAGCCAGGTGATATAGAGTGTAAGCGTCACTTACTAGACCTGGTCACAACGTATTCGTGCTTTTAAGTGACCAGCGCGAGAGAAAAGTATTGGTTGAGGTTTGTTCGTTCACTGCAGACTGACAAGCGAGCCAGCACGTTGTTGACGGTTGCGGGGTTTGGAGCGTTGCACGACATTGGGACTGGGGAATGCCGATGAGAGATGAGTAGCTCAGCAGAAGCATTATTAGGGAATTTACATGGTTGTTACTGTCAAAAGCACATTTCAATTAACATAGACGCATGGTGTTTTGATCTTGGACAAAGCTAGAGCTGCAGCTCCATGGTTCAACGTCACGGGAAGACGGCCAATGAAGCTGTCAAACTTGACCCTTGGTCTGCCATTGGACCTTGACTTGTGCCGCCCTATGGTAGTACGATAGAGGGGATATTCATTATCATAAGAACCCTCATCTCTATGGTCTTTGGCAGTTTTGGATCTGTCAATGAGATTGTCAATGGAACAAACAAACAATATGCGGCGCAGATCGTTGTGGGCGTTTAACAAAAGTCGATGTCAATGCTCTCCGTGGCCCACTCCGGGCCCGTGTGGGTGTGGTGAAAAACTCCCGAGTGACCAGGTTGCCAGGGAGTGGGTAGAAGCTCTTGGGGGTATGAAGCTTGGCCACTTAAGGGCATGGGACAGACAATTCTAGACAATTTGAGTATTAAATCACTGTGCCTTTATTTGCTAACTATTCCGTATTTCTTAAACCCTTGGCCAGATGATCGAGTCTTCATATATTCCCTAGCTAGGTAGGTAGTTAGAACTAGAATTACAGAGCAAAAAGATGCCAGAAACTTGAGATACATACTCGAATGCTCGCTTGTTTTACTTACCTCATGATATTGCATGTGCTTCCAACGATGACTCGGGCGATATATCCTCTTGCACTGACAGTCTGGATAGACATCTTGTTAGCTGTAGAATTAACAAGGCTCTAAGAAATACTCAAACTCGCCGAGAGAGCTGACAAGATATCCGCACAGAAGTGTTTAAGCCGGAGCCGGACGGGGTGCATGGGTGTGGGTATTAGAGCTCCAGTACTTCTGCCGTAAGTATCTCTTCCCCTCATCCGATGGCTAAACCCACCTAAATCTATTGTTGCTTGAGTTGAAGTTGGATTAAGATACTCCTCATTCAAGTACTTCATCGCTTCGGATGGTCATAACATCCTCCTCTTTCCTTCCCCTCCATGGGCTGCTCACCCCACTCCACTTACGGACGGGCTGCTGCTGCCACAAGAGACAAAGGCACCGTACCTTGTTATTAGTGTAGGTGGGCAGGCAGGTACTGTTGCACCGTTCTGTTCTTTCCATTCTGTGTTGGTGGATGTGGTCACTTGTAGTTTCTAGTGCAGGCCCTCAATTAATTGGTTACCTACAGTAGAAGGTAGCTTGTAGCTTAGGTAGCCCATCTTCCTCTTCTTCTATCCTCTACCCACTTACGTTGCGCATCTCTCTCTTTCTTTCACTCCTCCTCTCACCTCACCTTTTCCTCACTCACCACCACTTCTCTCTCTCTCTCTCTCTCTCTCTCTCTTCTCCTCTTCTCCTCTTCTCTAATTTCCTACCTTCCTCCCACTCGTCGGTCATCCTCCCTCTTCATCTAACTCCTGTTCCTGCCTTTGCTGCATTATATCAGCTGTTGACGCCTTCTCATAAACCATACGCCTCCCGCGTATCGTTCAATAGCCCACCTTCCCGCTCGCCTCCGCCTCCGCCGCCGCTTTCTTAACCGGAGTGCTCGCGACCCTTGACCCCGCTATCCCGCCTCGCGTACATACACCACCGCAGAAAAAAAACCACACTGCATCACCTCCCCATCTTGCTACCCCCGCCTTCTCCAGCATACTTCAACGTCTTCGCAGTATTCCCCCCCAGCGTCGACCTTAAGGTTAGTCAAGTCACTCCATTTACTGTGCGATCCTCTCACGAGGGCGATGTCTCTTACTCTGCTACAAACATGATCATGCCATGTCGTTCTGCTGGTTTAATTGTGCGCTGCCAGTGAGAGACGATCGCCCACCACATGCTTGCGCCTCCAAGCATTCACCTTACATACCTCAAAGAGTATATTTTGACTAGACTCGCAGAAACGTTCAGACACTCCCTACTTGTCTGATCTCCTTACTCCGCCCCATCCATCGAATCAATACTTCTTCTACGCCCTTCACGATCTACCTACCAGCAAAGATGTCGGCTCCTCAGGATAACATCTCCGGCAACGGCAGCGACATCCTCGATCAGATGGACCAGCTCAGAATGGATGACCGCCTTGGCCCTGACGGCGAGCCCGCCCCTAAGACAGAAGAGGAATACGCCCAAGCCCAGCTTACCCTTCGTGCGATCGTATCCTCCAAGGAAGCCGGTGTCATTATTGGCAAAGGCGGCAAGAACGTCGCCGATCTCAGGGACGAGACTGGCGTCAAGGCCGGTGTCAGCAAAGTCGTGCAAGGTGTGCATGACCGTGTTTTGACCATCACTGGTGGTTGCGACGCTATCTCTCGTGCCTACGCCATTGTCGCCCGCGCTCTGCTCGAGGGTGCTCCCGCTATGGGCATGGGAGGCGTAGTTCAGAGCAACGGTACTCACCGTACGTTGAATGTCTTTTAGAAACGATGAGAATATCAGATTTCGCTAATACAATTTATAGCCATCAAGCTCCTCATCTCTCACAACCAGATGGGCACTATCATTGGAAGACAAGGTCTCAAGATCAAGCACATTCAGGACGCCTCAGGAGTTCGCATGGTCGCCCAGAAAGAGATGCTCCCTCAATCTACCGAGAGGATAGTCGAGGTCCAGGGAACTCCCGAGGGTATTCAGCGCGCTATTTGGGAGATCTGCAAGTGCTTGGTTGATGACTGGCAGCGAGGCACTGGCACCGTCCTCTACAACCCCGTTGTCCGTACTCAGCCTTCCACCAGCGGAGGTACTAGCGGTGGAACAGGATTCAACCAGGGCTCTGGCAGAAACGAGTATGGTGGTAGCCCCCGTGTCATGCGAACAGGCAACGGTGCCGATTTCAGTAACAGCAGCTCGAGACCATACAACCGCCGCTCCGACTCTGACGCTGCTCTTCGAGGCCCACCTACCCACGATGAGAATGGTGAAGAGATCCAGACTCAGAACATCAGCATCCCCGCAGACATGGTTGGTTGTATCATCGGACGTGCTGGTAGCAAGATCAGCGAGATCCGAAAGACATCGAACGCGCGCATTTCTATTGCCAAGGTGAGCCATCTGAATCGGATTATGCATGTGACATGGCTGACTGTATGAATTACAGGCACCTCATGATGAGACTGGTGAGCGCATGTTCACTATCATGGGTACCGCTAAGGCCAACGAGTCAGCGCTGTTCCTCTTGTACGAGAACCTAGAGGCTGAAAAGATGCGCCGAAGCCAGCTTCAGGAGCCTGAGTAAGCAACTGGTGATTGTTAACCTCATTGAGTTTTGCTTTTTTTTTCGTGTCTCATACGACTTGCTGAGGGTTGGTTCTGGCAAGGCGAACTGGGACACGACCAGATCTGACTTGCCGCAAGGCTCTCGTTTTCTCAAGGACGATACCAGACGACAGCACTACGAGCGACCAAATCTATTTGTTTGGCCCCTTTCCCATCCGCCAAAAACGAAATTCATATCCCTCAACCCCATTTCCTTCTCCCGATTCTTCCTATTCTCATTATCATTGCTCCATCAACTAGGGTTCTACCTGTGCCGACTTCGGCTCAAGCCAATTTGGCACCTCGTCGCCTCCGAAACAAAATCACCCTCTTTGTGGCGCGATATATCGCTTTAACCTCTGTAGCATACCTTGTGTATCAGTTTTGCTCAACCGTATCCTTGGCGGAAAGTCATCTGTTTCTTGGGAAATGGTTTCATGGCTATGAGGTGGCATGGCATAGTTCTCCCCCACGATTCTTGAACCCAAGTCGGCACGGTCCGACATGGCTATGGCTTAATGACATAAATCGCCCTTGCAGAGCCGGTAAAGATGAGGATAGCGCAGTCTTTCAGGACCGTGAAGGGCACATCGCGGTTCCTCTACTCAGTCTCACCTCGCTTCGCGTTACATTCCCCTCTTTCACCTCGCACAACTATTTCTATCTCTTACACTCCGTGGATCCTGACGTTGTCACGCGACTCACGCCCTCTCTCGTCTTATCGCTCACATAATTCCCACATCACCTATCGCTCTCACATACCCCCATGACATCACTACATTGACTCACCCATTATGTACCTATCTTGTTCCTCGCAATTCTGTACCCGTCACAGGGTGACTCTACATTCCATATCGGAATTTGAGAAGAGAATATTCTTAGTAGGGACAGATTTAGCTTGGGCCAAAGAGCCACCAAATAAAATCGAAATTATGAGCATATCTATCTTTGCTTGAATTGAACTGAAATGAAATAAATGACTGATTTTCAATATGGATACACAGGTTGTGGTAACCGAGGCTGGTGAAGCAAGCCACTTTATGGACCCTGGGATGTGGCTGAAGGCTTTTGGTGGGGCACTTACTGTGTCTCGTGTCTCATGGATTGAATTGAAGCCAACTTGTCAGTTTCATCATGGCAACTCGGGTTGAGTAAATTAACCATTTTCCCGGCTCCTTTTTCACTCTTTTTATCCCTTTATCCTCTCCTTAGCACCAAATTCTAGACTTCACCTGTATTTTACTATATTGTTTGCCAGTTGTTCTTTGTTTTTACGATATTCCTTTAAGCTCTGCCTACAACAGTTCTGAGAATGGCACGTTCAAAGCAGCCGGCCATCAAGCGCGAGCCGTCATCCGAGTTCTTCAACAAATCGACCGCAACATGGGAGGAAACTGATCAATCGCAAAAGAGCTCTTCCAATGGAAGCATTGTGAAGATGGCTGTTGATGCGACGCCTACCTCGGCGCAAGATGCTGGGCTCTTGCAGCTCGTCATTGCGGTTGCGGGCATCTATGCTTCCTTGTAAGTTGATCCTCACAAGGTTCATGAACTACGTACTGACTCTGTTGTCGCGAATAGCCTCACTTGGGCATATCTCCAGGAGAAGCTCACCACAAAGCCCTATGGTCCCGCCGACGCCCCGGAAGTCTGGCACTTCCCTGTCTTCCTCAACACCATCCAGTCCGTCTTCGCTGCCATCGTAGGCGCTGTCTATCTCTTCGCCTCGACGCCTCGCAACACCGCTGTCCCTCCCGTCATTCCCTCGCGCCGCATCCTTGCACCTCTCGCCCTAGTGGCCGTCACAAGCAGCCTCGCTAGTCCGTTTGGCTACGCATCGCTTGCGCATATCGACTACATCACGTTCCTCCTTGCAAAGAGCTGCAAGTTGCTGCCCGTTATGTTCCTCCACATCACCGTCTTTCGCCGCCGGTATCCGCTGTACAAGTACCTCGTCGTCGCAGCTGTGACCATGGGTGTAGCTGTCTTCACTCTGCACTCGGGAAAGAAGAAGGGTAGCAAGGTTCGCCCTGACGACGCGAGCACCTCGTGGGGTCTATTGCTTCTCGGCGTCAACCTCTTGTTCGACGGCTTGACAAACAGCACTCAGGACCACATCTTCCAGACTTTCCGACCGTATTCGGGACCTCAGATGATGTGCGCCAACAACATCATGAGCACCATTGTTACCGGCACTTACCTGATCATCAGCCCCTGGTTGGTCACCACTGGGCTTGGAGAGTGGTTTGGCATGGATGCTGCTGGTAACGCCGGTGAGCTCACAGCCGCTTTGGACTTCATGGCCCGATATCCTGCTGTGTGGAAGGATGTCCTCGGCTTCGCTGCGTGCGGTGCCGTGGGTCAAGTCTTCATCTGTAAGTCTTCTCCCTTCCCCAGACTCACTACTCACGACTAATCATGAACTCAGTTTACACCCTTTCCACCTTTTCTTCCGTTCTTCTCGTCACCGTCACAGTGACTCGCAAGATGTTCACCATGATCCTCTCGGTCCTCGCATTCGGCCACCGCCTCACACAGATGCAATGGCTCGGCGTTGCGCTTGTCTTTGGTGGCATCGGTGTCGAGGCTGGCATTGCGCGTCAGGAGAAGATGGCCAAGGAAGCTGCTAAGAAGGCTCAGCAGAGTGGAAAGAAGGAGCTGTAGATATGTGCTGTTCTTGTTTGATCTGCGAGTGATAGACTACAATGCAAGTAGACTTCTATAGAGAGAACTTAGGGTGAAGCTTGTCAGGTTGATGTACATAGGAAGGATTGTGAGAAGACGCTTAGAGGAGTTGTTTCGAGCTACGTGAAACTTCCATGGTTTTCGTACATATACAGGGTCAAATATATAGATAGATCTCCGAGAACAAAGCGAGTTTCTGAAGGAGTCTTCTGGCAATACATCACATGGGAATTATATGGATCAAAATATGTTGTGAGAATCCTTGATTGTCACCTATGTAAATCTCCTATCACTGCCTTGCAGTTCAAGACACGTTTACTTCCTAAAACGCCCTGCTGCCGTAGCCCAAGATAGCAGCAACTCGTCTTTCCCATCCCCTTTCCCAGACTGGGTATTTGAGCCATCCCAATATATTCCCGGGGGGTTTCCATAACCCATACGCCACTCCGTTTTCTTGTCCAAAATAGAACAAACCGAAACCAAAAAAAAAGCAAGTTGAAACTGAAACAAGGGTGACAAGACGATATGTCTGTCTATATTACACTAGGTCATCGTGGAACCATTCGACGCCATGCGCTGTGCATTGCTGGTGATTAAAAATAAAACGAATGTTTGTGTTTGAAGATTGGGGAGGTAACGATTGGAAGAGACGGGTGACAAAGAAGATATATTTGTTATTTGCGTATCGTCGTGCGGCCGGTCAAGAGACCGTCCGGGATCGAGGGTCGGATCAAGTGCAGTTATGTGTCCGCCGTATTGCTAGAACGCCCTGAAATGCTATATTCATTTTGTTGAATAACGAGTGTGACGTAGATAAAAGAAAATTTGAACGAAGGTAGTCGTCGTGCTTCCTTTTTGTTGAAAGTGCTGCCCGTGCGACTTCGAAGAATAGTAAGGTTAAACTTCATCATAAGAGATCGTCAATTGAGCGAATAATAGGTGCCTCGCCCTTTGTTGGTGGACTTCTTGGGTCCGCAACCACTGGAGGACTGCCAAACGTTGAGAAAGGGTCGCGGGGGAACATGCCCGCTCGAGGAGAAAACAAGCCCTGGCCAGGAGTAGGGGGGCTTTCGACGAAGCGCATACCTGCGACTTCAGCGACCTGATGAAGCGGGTTATTTGTCATTGTCTCAGCTCTAGGTGACAATAGAGCATTGTCCTCTGGGTATGAGCCAGGAAGACTTATCGTTCTCGGCACTGGCGCAGGGTTGAATTTCGTTTCCGTAGGTGCTGGGTTGAAACGTGGAAATGACATGGTCTGGAATCCCAGACTCGACTGAGACGGGAATCCAGGTGAAGGTGGAGGCTTCATGGTAGAGTCCATCATGGGAGATGGAGCCAAAAGAGTTGGTGCCTTGCCTTGGCTTGATACGGGCCTCTTAGGCAGATCACTCAGCTTGAAAGGGTCCAAGTGTTCTGTAGACTTCTGCTCAACTTCATCTTTCCATGTACATGTAGGGGGAGCAGAAGCTGGACCAGGTGAAACTGGGCGTGGGCCAGGTGTCGAATTGCCTCGAAGTCGGTTCGGGCTCAATTTCAGTTTAGACTCCTGCGATTCCTCGTTTTGTGTTGGGAGAGGTGCGGTCTGGGGTTCCTTGGGACCCATAGCGATACCATCAGCAGAAAGTGTAAGTCTGTGTTTTGAGGAACTTCGGCCAGGGCGAGGGCGATTTGAAGGCA
Organism: Fusarium torulosum; assembly: GCA_900312805.1. Lineage (NCBI taxonomy): Eukaryota > Fungi > Ascomycota > Sordariomycetes > Hypocreales > Nectriaceae > Fusarium > Fusarium torulosum. The sequence goes on from ONZP01000398.1 coordinate 26,894, forward strand.
CGGCGGGTCGCTTTGTTGTCATTTCCTTCTGAAAATCCTGCAACGAGTACATGAGCTTCATATTGGGGCTGATCCATTGGCTCTTGGCTTGAGCGGCGTAGTAAGCATCGTTGACAGTAAGCTCAGGCTTCTGGAAAAGACCATAGGCAATAATCAAACTGGCAGATCGGCTTGCGCCCTGTTGACAGTGGATAAGTACACGCTTGCCAGCCTTGGTCCGGTTGTCAATGACATCGCACAGCTCCATCAGATCCGGAGCAATATCTGTGTTGTGGTCCCAAGGAATATGAATGTACTCTGGCTCCTGGAACTGGAATGCCTTTGGTGTTGTAGGCGTCTCAACTGAGTCGTCACCTTGGGGATACTCCCAAGCCGTCATGAAGCTGGCTGTAGACATACCAGTGTCTGGAATCGGGCTTTCAATGCCGGATATGGGGCGTCGCGTTGACCCAAATGGTGATCGGGAGCCCCGAGCCGCCTTGCGGACTTCAAATGGGTTATTGACTTCTCTAGCGCAGTTAATGACGACGTCAAAACGGGCTGCCTCGTCAGCTGTTGGCTCCGAATAGAGGAAGACATTGTCTCCATAAATAGCAATTGGACCATCAGGATATCCTGGGGTCTTCATGTCCTCGTTGTTCTCATTATCACGGTACGGATCGTCATCTCGGAAGGCCATTTGAGTGCGAATAGGCGAGTCCTCCTCGGTAATTGCAGATTCAAAAGCTGGCTTTATGCTGACCTTGGTAGGTCGCAGCACCTCAGAAAGACCGGATTCGTTTCGCTCCAGGACCTTGGGGAAGGTCATGCCACCTGGCGGACCAAAGCTTGCCGACTTGAGGCCGGAAGACATGTGAGGTGAGGAACAAGAGTGCTTCAGAGCTCGACGCTGGAGCATGGGCATGGCTGGCGAAGGAGGAACCTCAAGGGTGGTCTTGTGAACCAGGTCGGAAGTGTTGGTCTTGAGACTCAACTGGCTTGGCTTCCGCCTCATGGCAGGAACCGGAGGCTTGATAAATGATGGAGAAGAAGGCTCAGACATAAGCGAAATGTTCGATGTCGAAGTAGTGACAGCGAAAGGAGGCTGAATAGACAGGCCCTTCATGTTGCGCCCTCTCCGAGGGGAGGGTGATGTCATGGGTCGCTGTAACCGGGGAGGCTCGCTCAGCATAGTACTGGTGGTTGTGTTGCTGTTGAGTCCGAGGTTCATGTTGGTAGAAAGGTTACCGAAGCTTGTAGCTGGGAAGTTGTTGAGCGGGATGAGATTCATGGGAGAATCGGGAGAAGACGAGGGAGACGCATCTGAAAGAGGCGAGGAGTCTGTTGTAGACAGCGTTGTGGTGGGCGAGGAGTCGGCTGACTCTGAGGTTTGTGTTGAAGTGCTGTCATGGTGCTTGTGAGTTGGGTCAACGGGCATGATGCTAGGCCCGAGACGATGTTGGTGAGAGGCCATCATGCCGGGTCGCTTGGTTTCCAAGTCGACAAATTTGGTATCCATGAGTGTGACAGTGTCCCGGTCGGCCATTGTCTCGGCGTCCAAGTCAAATACTGTCATGAATGGCGGTATTTGGTCCTCGTACACTCTTCGGTCTGTAACTGAAGGCATGTTTTGGTGGTCGGCTGTTGGTGCAGTGAATCGAAGTAGATATTTGGAGGCCAATTATGGTCTCGCCGTCTGCGTTGAAGGTGATGTTTCGAATATTCGCTCAGGGCGTTGAAACACAAGTTGGTTTCCACCTGGGATAAGTCTTGTTGAAATTATGTGTATGTGTAAAGATGCGTAAAATTGAATGGCAGGTTAAAAACGATCCGGTAGCAGAAACGAATGCTTTCGCGGGTCGCGGTGCGATCGAGAGTAAGTCAAGTCGGTCGTTCGTTGATCAGCGCAGCTGATCTTGTCGCTGAGCTTGCCAGATAATAATGGTGGTGGGCAGTGCTCGGCAAACGCACGCAGGTTACTCGGCTTGTCAATGAGAGAAACGAGCCTCGCAGTTTTAGACGATGGGGGGGAAATAAATGGTCTTGGTGAGAAATAAATCGCGAGTTTGGGCGATAGAAGCAATCGAGAAAGAAGCTACTGCTGCTGCTACTGTCGAATCTAGCGGGTAGCAGGGAGAATAAGGAACGAGCCCAGAGAAGCAGTGAGACAAAGAACTGGCGCCTCGACGATAAAAGTAGCGGCAGGGCAGGGCGGGCAGCGAGTGGCGCTGTCAAAGTCGCGAGATCATTATTTCCCTTTACTAGGGAGACCGAGTCGTCGTTCGAGGAGAGGTTATGTCAGGCGCTTGGGTCTGTTCTAGGAGAATGGCAAAGGGAAGATGGTTGAAATTGAAGATCAAAGTGAGGAGAGAAGTGAGAGAGAAAGATGAGAGGAAGAGTAATGAGTTGGAGGGGAGTGTAAGACAGAGCGAGGACGTCTTGGGATTGGGTTGGATTGAGTTTAGCTCTGGGGGAGAACAGGCTGGGGGGCGTGAGTGCAAAAGGCGCTACCTGAGCTGTGTACTGTACGTATACGGCCTAACCACACGGTACATGACCTCCAGGCTCCTCTACAGGGCCTATCTCCGTGGGGCCGTCAGCTGCCCTGCGGAGGCTCAGTGCCCTGTAAAAAAAGGAGACCGAGCGCCAACATAGCAACGGCTACATCTAAAACAATTGTTGAAGCACCTCGATCCAATCCTGTGGCAAGTAATTCAGAGACTGACTGCATACGGCGGCAACTGGTTTGTTTTCGTTACATGAAACAAATATCCGCCCTCAAAAAGCGGTATTAAAGGTTTAACATGAACGCGATACGCCTTGTTACCACGGTCATGTACTTAGAGAGAAGTGGTTATTCTGCACGAGGTGAAATTGGTAAACTATTGGAAGTCTGCAGGGCAAGGAAACAGGCGTAAGATCAACTCCAAGAATGGCACAAAGAATCAAGAATAGCATACGAAACATGCACTAGTGTTGACGATGCACTTGGAAGCTGGCAAGACTGGTTGCTTACAAGCAAGGTGTCTTGCAAACCCAGGTTCTCCAATCTAGTCTACGGTTATAATCTTAAAACCTCTTGAGTGAAGCTGTGATCACGAGTAATGACTGAATTGAATATCGCCTCGATTTTTGACTGGCTTAATCTAGTCCTGCCTGTTATGTCACTCCCTTGCCAATAGATGAGTCCAATAACCATGGGCTCCCAAAAGCTAACGGTGTCCAATAGAAAGCAAGAGACTCGGAATTGCAAAGAAAAGACGCCTAGAACATCGATTTCCAGGCCTAGGGCTGCTTGCGAACGCTGCAAAGACCCAACTGGAGTGGACTGGGAGTGAGGAATCCCATGGATCTCCAGCTCTCGCTTCTCACAGTTCTGAGGATGAGCAGAATGGGGCGAACAGCTCGAGGGCGCTACGATGAACCACTCACAGCTCCTCTGGGCCGTTCCAAGTTAGCCACGGCCGTGGAGGCTGCGTTGTGAGTGGAGGGTTCGCTGCACGAAACGCGTCCGGGGTCCTAAATATAGACCTCGCGCAGCACTCTGCAGCTCTGCAGCATGGAAAGCGCCTACAGTTAGCCAATCAGGTATGTCAGACCAAATTTGGGACTTGAGAGTTGCAGAACAAGGGGAGGGGGGAAGGGGTGTGAGAAGTTTGCCAAACCACACCAGGACAGGGTCGAGGATTTAAATTTAACCTGATGGCGGAGGTATCTCCTTGTCTGCAGCAGAAGCTGCACTGTGCTGACGAGAGCGTTGCTTGCGCTTGATCGTGTGCGGTCACAAATACAACTGAGCAGGTAATCTCCATTGCGATGTTTGACATGATGGGAGTTTCGGGGTCAAGGCTAATTTGAGATCTTGGCAGGATTAGGAAGTGATTGGCAAAGAGGAGGGACTAAGTCGCTGGTCAATCAGGAGTTGGGAGACAGAAACACGCTTTTAAGATTCCAACGTTGGTCTCTATCCGTACCTACGCAAGCAAATCCGATACCTTTTTTGTCTTTCCAGCCTCCTCAACTCAATTCAATTCATCTAACATCTCCAACCTCCTGCTATGCAGCGCTGCAGCTCTTCATATCGTTCCATAACTTAGCTAGTGAATCACAGCTCCGCACCTACGGATAGACTACATACAATCCGGCTCTCATCCAAAAGGTAGTTGTCGTCTCAACTCTGCGAAACAAAGCCCTGGTGCACGCCACTCCCTAACGCCGCCGGGCCCAAGAGGAAGGGAAAAGCCTGGCCCTACCCCGGCCCGCTGTAACCCCGTTATCCGTGATTTGGCCATCTGCTGGCGTCACAGGTGAACAAGGGATCCTCTGTAACCTCTCTGCAACTGCTGCTGCACTGCACTGCACTGCATGTAAGAGAAAGGCGGCTCACCTCCAGGGCTTCCAGGGCTTCATCCAGTTCAGATGGAGGAGAAAGGGGTCTCCCCTGTTCCTCCACCGTCGACTAACGTTACTGCGCCTGTTGGCCGTATGGGACCGGTCGTCCCCCCCCCCAGCTAGGACTGTTAGAAAGAAGCCTAGCACCTAACGTTACTCCGTAAGTAGTTGAAGCAAGAAAAAAGAGAGAGAGAGAGAGAGAGTGCACTGGCTACCGCCTGGCCATGGCGACTGTTGCTCGCTGGCCGGGCAGCAGGGTGCCATACAAGTTGGATACTGGATACGATACCGATCGAAACACGGGCATCCAGACTCCAGCGGCTGGGTTTCTCGCGTGGCCTTTCGCCTTTGTTTGGGGTTAAGTCGGGAGCTGTTTGGTCACGTTGAAACTGTCAGAGGCCTCGTGGCTTAGCCTCATCCTTGGTCCATGAGCGCGCGCCACTGCGGCGTCTATAATATGAGTCCACTTTGGTATTTCTATTCTCGGTCTAGATATTGAGAAACGCGTCAACTATGAAGAGGCCAGTGCAGTAAAAAAGCACTTCTTCTGTGTAGATCGATTATCTAAAATGTTATTACTGAACAGTTAGACAAGGACTATCGACGTTAAACTGGTGGAGACAATATTGACGACTTGGACTCGTACGGGCTTCTAATACGAAGACTTTATTTTTATCCCATCTGGGAGCGAGATATCTCTCTGCCAGTGAGTCAGGCTCTTCTTGCCACCCTCCTCCTTGCCCTGGCTTTTACGGAGTAGTTCGAGCGCAATGGGGGGGGAAATACTGTGTTTGGATCCATTTCCCACAGGTATGTAGAGCATGCACACAGCAGGTTGACGGTATCTCCATTAATCCACATACCTACAGTTCCGTGCAAAATTCCCGATAACAAGCCGAATGATGACGTATATAATAATATTGATATTCAAAAGACAATGTAACCTTTAGATAAGACTATATAAAACTATATAAATTAAATCGAGCTTATTGTAATTTATACAATCTTATATAAAACATAAAACAGAGGAGTGTGTCGGTACTCTTGCACACCCACTGTAATAACTGCTACGCTTTCAGCCACCATTATCCGGGCCATGTTCAGAAACAGACCGGGCAGATCAAAAGCCGCCAAGCTCCAAAAAAAGAGTGGCTCACAGGTCTGAAACCCCTGGGCTAAGGAATGGGCAGCGGGAAAATCTTGAGCCCCATCCAAGTTTCAGCTTTTCAACCGGCTGAGTCGCTGACCAACGAGCGAGTGACCACCTACCAGATGCAGCAGAGGAAGAACAGGAGAGAGAGAGGAGAAGGAAAAAGAAAAGAAGAAAAGATCAGACCGCTAGCCGCATACCTAGTAAATATAACGATGAGATTGGCTGCTCTACTGCTGCACGTCAAATTGCCCGGGGGTCGAGAGGTGATGATTGCAGCCCACATGGCTTGAAAGATCATATCGAGTCCCTTTTTTTAGCTTCTTCTTTTTTCAATTCACTTGTGGCCTTCCACGCGCTACTTTACACTAAACGGTGATCTGTAATCTACTGCTACAGTAATATCTACTGTACACACGTTGGACCCCTGTAAAAAGTTCAAAGTTCGTCCACTCTCTAGCTCTCTCTCACTCCATCGTCCTCCTGCCGTTGTAGGAAAGTCCCAGATCCGCCTCAGAGACAAAAAGAAATTCGACCCGTTCCTTTGGTGTGGTAACTGTGGTTCACCTGAATGTTGCAGCGGATCCTTCTCGCCTTTAGAATGACACCTTTTTACCCAAGATGAGGCGGGTCTCGATCTGAAACGAGACTCTCTCCATTGCAGGGCCTCTTCAGACTTCACCCTCGGCTGCTTTTACGCAAACACCAACGCAACACTCTCTTGATCGTCAGCATCAGCATCATCATCCCGCAAAATCCTACGTACTCCTGTCTCCCCCCTTGAGATCCAGACGCTTGGGCTCTGAAAATGCTTGGTTCCAGTGTGACCGTGACTTTGTATAGCCGCGACTGCGCTTGTTTCGTCGTATCCCTTTGCTGTGTTGCCGCCGGCTGAGGATCTGTCCAGTTGCAGAACACCCAGGCTGTTACTTACTCGCCTAAACTCAGCCTGTCCTGAGACGAAAATATTACACATTCCTGCCAGAGGAGCCCTCATTCTCGTCCCTGTATCACGTGTCGCCGATCAGGATCATGAAACGAGGGCTTTTTATAACATAGGTAAGGATCTGTCATATACCTAACCGATTGCTCCAATGTCTCCGTTGTTTACATTTTTCTTTGACGAGACAACTTCCGCTGCCTCGGCATCTTACGGGTCTATAGTATCAAATGCCGGTGGCTTAACAGAGAACTGGAGTTGTTGGATACACCCTTGTTATAAAATCGCTAGTCATGGCTTTCGGGTGAAACAAGATCATGGTCTTAAGTCGTTCATTAAGACATCACCAGTCCTTAATGATTGCCCTGCCTGCTGTGATGAATGGGTCGTTTACGTCGTATTGATCGGATATTCCCTAGGGTTTGATGGTATCATCTGGCCGTCTCTATATTCCCTGCGGGTGCAAGTAATAAATGACGAGTCTTGGCTGTCCGTCGTGTAGGGATATCGAATGCAGCGATAGTTGTTCCGCGCATGGGTATTCAATCAATATGTTTCAGGTTCAACGGAGAGAGGTTTAAATGTACAGGGTAACATAGGGAAGGCACGCGACCTTTTGGATTTGTAAAATTCAGATACTGAAGTCTTCAATATGGGGTTTATTTGGAGTTTCTAGTTTTTCCTTGATGAAGATTTTGTTCATATCATATACGTTTCAGGTCTGGTCGGAAACTACGGCGTAGGGTAGCTACCGATCAGGTGTATTCGACTGGTCATTCTGGCTAACTATTGTGGTGAAAGTCTGTTCCATACATCTCATGTCAATGTTTTGACAAAATCTCATTATGATAGATGAGAGCTATTCATTTTCACTAGTCTGTTTACATATAGATATACCCCGATCCTCTGCTTAATAGTATTTACGTATGTTAGTGAATGCCCAGGATGTGAATTGAGCCTCAGTGTCAAGGGACGTCTGAGATAGATAGCTCAATGTCCGAATCTCGCGCAACAGAACTTTGAGGAGTAGCATGTCTTTCGGTTTTTGGTGTGTCCATCTGATGCTTTGATTTTGAACTGGTAGCTTGTTATTGAGATGTAGTTCCGAATGACTATTTTGTCGGATGAAATCAAGCAAATCTACTGTACGACACACACACCCATGTTGCGATAAACGCAAGTCAAATTAACATTGGACCAAGCTTGACCAAACACTGAGTTACTTCAAGTTAAGCAAGTCGATTTTATTCCTACCCTTGTTCGTACCTCATCTCTCTGACTATGTTCGTTGCCGACATCGTCGTTACATGTCGTTGCATCGCGATGTCTTTAGGGTAAGCGGCTTACCCTATAGAGTTTACAGTGGGATACCATATCTACAATAATTGGAACACGACTTGCTTTTCCGTCGTATCGAACACTGTTACAATGAATAAGTTACTCTCATATCACTCTGGAGACATCAATATGCGAAGTTTCTCAATACGGATCAACATGAGCATGTCACAGAGAAGTGTCAAAATTATGCCAGGTTAGACAACAAACCGGCATACCGATGAACTTGTGCCACAAAAGAAAAGAATCATAGCGGTATTCCTCTGGTCTATCTCTTGTCACGAGTAATTAGAACCAAATGAGTTATTCCACATGCTTAATTACGATTGTATCAATATGCTCCAAAGCTGTCATTGCGACCTGTCTGTCGCATCAAGGAATCAGCCAAGTCTATAAACATGGACATAGCAGAAAACATTCCACGTGTTAGAGTCCTAGACAACAGAAGCAATGTAGTTCTTATATATTAACTGCGTTCTTTCTAATAGAGCGACTTGGGATATTTCGAGAATGTCCATAAATATAAGATCCATGCCTTGCTGTACATGGATCATGATGAATGCCAGTCAGCACTTCGACATTTTGTTAAGGAAAGTATATGAATCAAGACTACGAGTCCATCTATGTCAATACTACAGTTTACCGCGTTCTAGTTGACTGAGAAATATAATTGTATTTGTCTCTGAAGTAGTGTTCAAACAGCGTTTTCAGGATGAAAATTTGGCCGAAAAAGGGACACACAACTAGACAAATAGAGTCTAAGACACAACGCAGAATGATGTGTTATTACGTCCATCCAAAGAACCATACATAGGTCAGTATTCTGGGCCTCCTTACCTCACATGTAGACGTGCAGGATCTGGTAAGGGTCCTCCAGAAGCACTAAAAAGCAAAGCAACAAAAGAAAACAAGTCGAGTAGTACCACGTACCAGGTCATTGCATTGGTCTAGTTGCATAATCTAAACACGACAGCGAACCCCTTGGTTACGGAGACATGTATTGCTTTTCTATTTTAAAAGTCTTTTATGAGAGGACCTCAAGTTAGCGGGAAAAAGGTCTTGGTAAAACCATCAGAAGCAAAACTTCGGAGATCTGCATAGTTAGCAAAACGGCTAAACAGCCTAATTGTTGCAGACACAATAAGCGAGTGGCCGTTTGACCGGTATACGGCACGAAACGTAGCCTTCTTTGGCCAGGACGGATTCTAGGTGCTGAGGGTATTCACAGCATGGGCAAGGGGATATCCTTGCTCGCTGGTAACCACCACAGCAACAGTCGACATGGCACAGAGATTGAGGTCAGGCTTGACAACAAGCGGTTCATGTCGATGGATGGCACGGGGATTTGTTCCTTGGCCGGCTTGTTGACAGTTATTACTATGTGGACCTCCATGTTACGTTGTATTGTTTGTTATTCATCATGCTAAGAGACACTTATGCGAGGCGAATGCAGCATTCGAAATTATTGCTATATGGTCTGGACACAGACCAGAAAATCGTCTAATGTTTGCTGTCATCCCCTTGACATTGCGTCTAGTCTAATTAGAGTACAATATGTCAGTACCACGGACGATGGATGACACCCCATCGCACGATACGACCCCGGAGAGAGCCTCTGTTTCAGGCAGGGATAGGGGATAAGGGTCGCGGAGTTTACTGAGGTGGTTCCCTTTATTGCGCAAGAAACACAACGAGATGGCGGGAAGATTGATGGCTCCCTTGGCACTATTCCCCGTTCAGCTCTCTAATACCAGCCTCCTCGGGCTACGTCGACGAGATGACCCCTGCCAGCCTTGGAAACAGGGATTTGGTTATCCTATCTTTCTGGTCCGTTTAACGTTAGGCCATCGGAGCGATTGACTTTCAACGGTGGCCTATGCTCACCCGCTAATAAATGACGACAAGGGATGCGAGTTGCATTCCGGGAGTAAGTGGACAAGAGAGATTGAGACTGGGATGGAGATGGGAGATGGTCAGTGGTCCCCTTCTTTTTGAGTTGGAATTGGGAATGGGCCAAATGCCAATTGACTGACTGAACCACGGAAGATAGGGATGAAGCTCAGGCCGCTTTGGGCATAAAGCTCGAGCGGCCCGTAGCCGTGGCTTTGGCTTTGGCATTGGCATTGGCATTATATTCAGAATAGGAGAGTAACGACAAGGGGCAGTTCAAAAGTGCTGTATGCATGGCTTTTATTAGCAAACCGTTTCAACGAACCCGTTCTGTACTCTTGTCAACTGCCGAGGGTGCCTCGAGGTGACAGTTGGTTTGCCTGGCAGGAATTTGGCTGTAACACAGCATCAAAAAATGTATTTCTGAGTTTCTACATCTGCAGGGGCAATTCGGTTGCAGATCCAGTTTATTAATCCCCCCAGCCTCCCCCATGTCGAGTCTGCTCGCTTCTGCGAGAGACAAAGTGATGTGCTTTTGCTCTGCTGCAAGCCAGATACAATTGGATAATACTGGATCACTTTAGATGGGTTCGGCCTCGTTTGTGAGAACTGCATCCACTCTACATAGTCACAGTCGCAGGGTCGAGTCAGTTGAAGCCCGCAAACGTTGATGTCGTCCGTTGAAGGTTGAAGGTTGAAGGGGTTTCAATGCCATAGCTTGGCCGCATTTGAGGATATGAATGTGATGATATGGAGAGAGTCTTAATTGCCCATCTTATAAACAAAGTTTCCACTGCTCCATGTCTATGATATGACATCCATAGCCAACACTTTAAACCCTGCCTCTCCATCCTCTCTTTCTCTTTAAACCCCCCTGTTTGGTTGGTGTTGGATCGAAGAAAAAAGGGAACCCCAAGTCCACTGTCCGTGTATAGCCCTTGTCGAGGTCCTCTCCTCTCCTCTCGTTCTCCAGCCACGGCATCAGACTAGGTATTCTTCAAACCTTGAAGGCCCCTCCTCATTACGCTGTTTATCTTTATCCAGCCTTGGCTTTTACCTGCTTTTTTCCCTCTTCTTTCACTCGAGCTTCTTGTCCTTGAACACGTTGTCTAGGTCCCATCCTTTCCCTCTCTATTGGGCAGATTGGGCATAACTGTCCCCTCACCTTCACCGACTTCACCTTCTCCAGCTTCCTCTCTGCGTCACCTGCTCAATTAATTCCCGCGGTTTCAAACCTATATCATACATAATAACATATCGACGACACTGGACCCTCGGATTTTCCTCCTTGTTTCCTCGTCGACGTTTGTCTCTTTCTGTCCGTTTCCGAGGAACCAGTTTCAAAACTCACACGGAACGCTTGGACAGTAGCCTACCAAGGCCCTCTCGAGTCAAGGCAAGAGGCATTCTACTGTCTCAGCCCATTGTTTTCTACGAGACAGCCAAAAACTGAGACGACAACTACCGCATGCATTCGTTGTTAATAGCTAATACAGTACGGCTTTGGTCATAAGGTACTCGGTTTAAAAAAGGGCATACAACCTCAATCAAGACTCTGGCCGCCCCCCCCCCCCCCTTACACGACAATTCACTGCGACAGCCTGCAAGACTTTTTTTCCGCAGTTCATTCCACGTCGTAAACTGCAAGCACTTGTTACTTGCTGGGATGCTCTAATGCTCCGGCGCCGAGACCATGACTGTACAAGGCGGTTTCACCAGTGCGGGCCAGCAAGGCCCTGACAGTCAGCACCAGCATCAGGAGCCTACTGTGAGTCTGGACTCAGCTGCTCAGCAAATTGATGCTTCCTCCTCCCCATCAACTGTCATCGCACACGCGGATTCACATCGACAGAATCATAATCCCTCCAAGCTGCCCGCCTTTCGCTTTGCCGACCGCAGAAGCAGCAGCTGTGGAAGTATCCCGCTAGCTAATAAGGGTGGCCCCCTGTCCATTAGCAGCAACCCATATACCCATAACAGAAACCAAAATCTCGATTTGAGACACAATAACAAGGACGATCACAACGGCGACTATCTCAGCCATAAGCCAACGGTGTCGAAATTGATATCGAATTCGGCCTCAACACCAACATCTCCTCCCGTGACTATTTCCGAGAGCGCATCAGCGGCACTTCCACCACTGTCGTCAATTGAACCCTCGACTATCTCACCCAATCTCGACCCTAGCACTATTCCTATTACTCCCACTGTCTCACTTGCCCCGAGCGCAGTAGCACCCGAGCCCGCAGACCCAGCCCCATTGGAAGCCTCAAATAGCGCTGCTGGTGGACCAGTCGCTGCGTCCGACCCTGTCCCAGCACCAGAAACACTCGCAGAGGCGAGCCATTCTACCAATTCTCACCCGACAACGCATCACCGCGACGAAAAACACGCCGTCTCTGCATTAACATCTACGCCTGCATCTGCGCCCACAGACCCATCCACGAACACAACGCCTGCGTTGCTCTCCAGAAACCCATCACTACAACCCAGCGAACCCAAGTCTCCCAGCGACACGATTACACCGCTGCAATCGCGAACTCATTCCAGGACGTCCTCGGTTCAACCATCGTCATCGGTGGTCCATCTTTCGCCTGGGGTCAAGCGTCCCGCATCATTCTCTGACGCACATGCGCCTGACGCGCTCTCCCCGCATCCTGTTTCTTCAGCACCCAAGACTCGGACTCGGCGACCGTTGGTATCTCGCAGATCGACAGCAGGAACCTCTTCTAGTGGCCCGCCACCTTCGTTAAACTCGGAGCGCCTTCAAGCCATCGAAGCCGTCCAGGAAGGTCAATTGACCTACCCCTCCTCATCCGACAATTCACCAAACCATTCGCCGTCCGGCCAACGCGAATTAATTTTGCCCAAGACGTTGTCCAGAACCAACTCCGATGAGAGACGAGGGTCCGTCTCGCAGCGCCCGCCCGTCTCATACCGACCACCTCTCACCACCACCAGCAGTACAGAATCATCATCCTCGACTGCTGTTCGCGTTCCCCCAATTCGATCCTTCCGTTCCTCAGGCTCTCGTAAGAGTCTCACTCTCGACATGAATTCCAGGCCGCGCTTCCACGACTCTGGAGACGAAGTCGAAGACACCAACCATGACCGCACTCTGCGCGCCTTGGAGGGTAGAAGCGACGACAATGCTCTTCATTCAGCGCCGCCCTCCGCAAGTCGACGTGGCGCCTTTGATAATGAAGATACTGGCGACGTTTTCCTCAAGATTGCCAGGGAAGAGTCTTCGCAGCGCCAAACAGACGAACAGACTTCCGAAGACAATCGTAGCGTAGTCGTAAGTACCCGTTCTTTTGCTCCCATATTTTTCTATCTATCCTCGCGCATTGCATTATGGCTTGCGCTTTAATGCGATTTTACGCCTGGCGCATTTGCCGTTTGTTTGCGCAAAACCTTTCAAGCCCCACACACATGTCATTTCTGCTTGCTCGACCGGCTTATGAGACTGAAGTTGAATATTGTCTATTTCTCAAGTCCAAAGCTAACCGAACTAGTCTCGAGCAACACGATTTACACATCGACGACCGCTTTCCTCAGTGGTCCCTCTACACCAACCTAACTCACCTCCCCGGGTTCGACGTCGGCTTTCTGACCAACGAGACACCTCGCGCTCACGCTCAAGAGGCTATGAAGATGACAGAGCGACAGAAATCTCTCGTATGTCTACGTATCGCACAACACTACGTGAAAAGGCAGCATCAGCGCATCCTGGAGAAGACTCCGGGCGCATGCGAAGTTCTACCTCGACTATGCGTCCTTCACCAGTGACACCTAGATCGATTATCTTCCAAGAACCCAGTTCTGAAAACTTGCAGTACTCTCGCCGAAGATCCTCCATCACTGAAAACAATGCAAGTGGGAGCCGGAGCTCTACATATAAATTCTCGGGATACGGCAGCCACAACAAGACATATAACTCGTCACCACTCATCAAATCTTTCGATTTCCAACGTCAATCGAATCAAGAAACTGGCAATGCGGCGGAAGGAACCGAATCGACTTTGTCGAACACTGCCCCCTCCACGGTATGGGACGAACTAGACGACCTCAAATCAAGGATTCATCGACTAGAACTGACTGGTAAGCTGCCTTCGACTTCCGGCGCTGCAGTATCGAGATTATCGGACGAACGACCACCGACCGCGACTACGACAGCAACAACTATGTCTTCCTCTCCTAAACGACACGATAATAATCACCAGAACAACGACGCCGTTAGCACCACGTCCTCCCATCACCGAGAATCGCATTCTATTCTTCAGTCAGCCCTTGCTAAGTCCAGGGTTTTGCTCGATACCCAGTTTTACCAGGCTCTCGAGTCTGCTGCCAACGATGCTATGGCCCTGGCCTCCATGATGGGAACACCCGGCCAACCTGGACCCATCTCTAGTGGTGCCAGCACTATTGGCTCGAGCGCGACTGTTACAGATCGTCAGCTGAGACGGAAAGCGGAGAGTGTGTGTCGCAGCTTAACAGAACTTTGCCTTGCATTAGGTGAAGACGTTACTCAAACGCAAAGGCCGCGACAGTCCATCGAAGTGCCACCCCCCACTCAGAATGAGGCACCAATTACACCAACAGTCAACAAGACCTTCTCTGGGTTCGCCCAGCGCCGGCAGAGCATTGGAAGAAGCGAACAAAACCCAGTGAAGGAACAGCTCACCAGCCCTAGAACCATGTCCAAGTTTGAAGAGCGAAGACTCAGCATCCTTAATGGCAGCTCCCTGCCTACGTCTCGTATTTCCAACTCGATACCATCGACTCCGATCGAGCCGATGTCGAGTCGACGCTCGTCTCTCCAGGTGTCCCGGTCTCGCCGAGCTGGCACCGAAGAGCCAGACGATGGCAGGAAATCAACACTTATGCTAAGAACCAGACGCGCGGGCACTGAAGAACCCGATGAAGGCCGCAGGACCTCTCTATTTGTCCGCAACCGCAGAAACACAGTTGGGGAAGATGCCGAGGACGAGTCGAGATTCCACACACCTTCCCGGGCACAAACTGATCTCAACACTATTCGAGTAGTGACACAAGATCAAACGCCACAGCCACAACCTGCTGAAGCGACATCGGCGATTCCGCGTCGACGCTTCGTTTCATCAAATCTGGGTGCCTCTCGACTAGCAACACCATCTGTAAACACATCTACCCCTCCTCGGAGGTATATGGAGAGATCTGCGGAAAGACCTACTCAACAAGACCACACTTATAGTGTAGCCGAAAGGCTTGCTGAAGAGCGCGCACAACGCTACACTTCCCTTGGGCAGACGACCATGATCAACCGAACCGGCAGTATGATCAGAAGGCCCAAGCGGGATAGCATTGCGTCTGGCAACCCCTCTACAGCTGCCGGCAGCTACAGATGATGCCAATGACCAATGATTTTCATTGATTTTACGACTGTATAACTACACATTATGCTTCGAGCGCAGGACGTCGTTATCCTCTTTTATTTGTTAGGACAGGAAGCGCCTCATCTTTTTAATTCCTCCTTTGTTTCGCATACGATTCGGCTTGGCGATTCATGACGAATGTCAATGGCGACGATTCGCCGTTCTCGCTCGGCGTATATACACTGTCCATAGATAAACGCATTTTGCGCTATGAGGACAAAAGCCTGAAGGGAAAGCAGTATCACGGTGTTTGGAGGGTTGTCCTTTTTATTTCATTTTGGAAACGGCACACCATGGGAGTGGCCACGGATGTAAGGAGCAACAGCCTGTATGTGATGGCTATCTGTTTGATAGCAGGTGGATTAGCAAGGGGGGTACGGTGCATCAGGATAAGCATTTGTCTACTGAGTTAGTATAATGTATGACATGGTTTGATCGCGCTAGTTGCGATCTTGGACGGTTGACTTTACTATCATGATATGACTGGGTATAAGAAGTGTGATGTGATGCAATATCGTGACTCCTCATCAAAGTGCATTATGAAGCTGACCTATTGTTAACTTGGAGGCTGAGTCAGGCCGAAAAAAAATAGTTCCAGGCAGGTACAACGCCTCAAGGTTGGGCTCCACCGGCGGGCTCATAAGAATTCACAACTTGTCAGTAAATGAATACCAACTCATGGTTCCCATCCTCACACAGAACATAAGAACCGCGTTGTTTCCTCTTATATTTTCAGTTGCCCACAAACCACTTGCTCTTGTTTTTTACAACCCTTTCACTACATCTCAGCCATTTCATCACAGGGCTTTTTCTACACGGTGCCCACGCAACATCATGGCTGATACCACGCCACAAGATCATCTGGATGTGGAGGAGAAGATACAGAGCAGAACTTCTAGGCCAAGGGGAGACAAGGGACGTGGGAAAGGCGGCGGCGGCGGTGGACAGGGTCGAGAGGTGCAGGTTTCAAAGGCCTTGTCTAGGCTCTTGAGGCATCAGGCGGCTAATGCTGGTATTCAACTCGATGATGAAGGTTATGCGCCGTTGGACTCTGTGGTCAGTAATCATGTCTCAGCTTTAAAACTGGGCAGACCTTGTTTATGCTCTATATGTGGGTAACAAACTAACTCTTTCAGCTTGCGTGGGGTCCATTGCGATCTCTAAAGGTCACACTCGAGGACATTCAAGCCATTGTCAGTTCCAACGACAAGCAGCGCTTCACCCTCAAACCCAAAGACCCCTCTCTAGATACTCCGTCTACCTCATCTGCCGACTACCTCATCCGCGCCAACCAAGGCCACTCTATCAAACTCGAGTCAGCAGCCCTCCATGCGCCCATCACCATCGAGGCAGGCAACGTCCCAGAGCGAGTCCTCCACGGATCGTTCTTCTACTTCTGGCCAGCCATCGTAGAAACAGGAGGTCTGAAGCCCATGAGCCGTACACACGTGCACTGTTCATCGGGAACGCCTGAGGAGGGCGTCGTGAGCGGTATGCGCAAGGATGCAGAGCTCATTATCGAGATCGATATCGAAGCGAGTTTGAAGGATGGTGTTAAGTGGTGGTTGAGTGACAATGGGGTGTTGTTGACGGAGGGTGATGAGCAGGGTATCTTGAGCACTAAGTATTTCAAGTCAGTGACAGGACGCAAAGTCGATGTTGGGGTGCTGTGGCAGGATGGACAGTGGGTTTCTGATCTTCCGTCTGGGTTGAAGATAAGTCCCCCGTTTGGGAAGGGGCCTCGACAAGGTGGTGGACGAGGGGGGAGAGGAGGTAGACGGGGCGGTTCATAAAGCGTAAAAGACAAACGAAGGGTCTCTGTTTGATATAGAGAGGATATATAATTCCTATGACTACTTCCGGTATAAACAATACCCTGAGCAAACCGCCTTATGATATCCGTTTCATCAACCCTTATGGTACCAATACCAACCTTATGCGGATCCGATACTCGCAGCCTGTTTCTCCCTGATCTTCTCTTCCTTCTGAAGCCACTCAAGCACCTTCTCCGCGACCAAGTCCTCCGCTTGCTGTCGTCCAACAACCCCAGTCACAACGCCCATACCCTCGGGGATCCTCCCATCGTTTTTAAAGATCGGTCGTCCCATCCAAGTCTCATCATCCTCATCCGCCCTGGTGCTTCGTTTGATGTAGTATTCTGGGATTCCAAAGCCCAGGCGCTCACCGAGACTAGCAACGCGCTCACGGATGGTTGGGCCTTGGGTAGTGGTAGTTGAGGCGGCCGTAATTGAAGAGATAGAAGCCTGGGCATCTGTATCTTTTGAGAGCGAAGGACCAGCTGTAGACACACCGCCATCGTAGGTGTCTTCTTCAGCTTTCACTCTAGTGTGAGTAGGGGGATTCTGTGCCATGGAAGCAGATCGCTTGCTTCCGCGAGGTGACGGGCCCACGCCCTGAAGGAACCTGAGTGCGTGCATGGCTGCAAAGTTCTTGGCCTTTTGCGCCTTCTTGAAAGACGGTACTTCTTGACCTGCCTCGTAGCCGTATCCCTCCTTAGGGAACGATTGGTTTTTTGAGGCGATAATGCAAGTGACACGAGATCGTGGTACATTTGTGCCGTAGACTTGCAAATTGAAGGTCTCCGGAGCGAATAGCGGAAGTGGTAACTTGTTTTGCTGGCAGTATTCTAGGAAGCAAGCATATTGAGTTAGTTACGCGCCTTATGGCTTCACGTTTGCATTGTAACGTACGGTTCAGTTCGCCCACCCATTTGTCTTCAACCTCAATGTCCTGAACGAGTTCAATGAGTTGCGAGATGGCGATGATCTGCTGCTGGTTAAGCTGTGCAGGCTTTCCGCTCTTCTCCTCCTCAGCCTTCTTCTCGTTGGCAAACTTGATGAGTTGATCCCATGGGATGCCTCCGCTGAGGGCTGCAGAGTTGTGATTCGCCATGATTTCGTATCTGGGTGTTTGTATGATGTGAGGGTGAAGTGTAGGTGAAGTTAAGTGAGGTGGGTTGCAAATAAAAGGGTAAAGAGAGAGGGGCGAGTGACTCCTTCCGTTGCTCAGATGAAGTTTGCTGGCGAAGAAACGGGAGTATAGTTGCGCTTTATGCTTCACAGCAATAGTGAAGCCTCGCCTTGAGTTGGAGGAAGGATGCCACATGGAATATCGCAAAAGCGAATTACAACAGGCCCTCGATAAGGCAACCAAGCTCCATCTACAAAGCTTCTTAACTTGGCCGGCCTCAATTACGGATTAATAATGCTGATAGGGGAACAGCGAGAGTAATTGATTGGGCTGTGTATATCAAAAGTGCATTGCATCCGCCCTAGTTTCAGAGTTACTGTGCTTGCAATAAGACGACTGAGTTGGTTGACGCTGACGCTGTCGCTGTGAGGGGTCTGCAGTAATGGCCAACTTCGGTGGATCAAGGCCTATTGAGAGGCAGATAAACTGACTGCCTTACTGTACAAGCCACGCCAATAAAGAATAAAATATATAATCAGGCTGAAAACATGAAAACGCAAAATTGATTGTTTTGTTTGTATTGGTTACAGATAGGTCCAACAACTGGTCGACCCACCGGTCTCTCACAGGGTATCTACCAACATCTGGATGCAGAATGCAATATGTAAAAACTCCCCCCTTTTCTACCTCGCGACTAAATCAACTTTCCCCATCTATACTATACTGTTCCAATCCAAGAACCACTCAATCCTCAAAGAAGCCACCCTCGTCACTATCGTCATCGTCGCCCTTGACGGTCATCTTTGCACCCTGGCGCTCTTGGAGTCTGCGCTCCCTGCGGTTCTTCGGGGCTGCCCCTGTCTTGCCCTTAGTGTAAGGCGTAGGTCTGGGCTTGGCGGGCTCTGGCTTGGTCTGCTGCTTTGGCTGTGCCTTTGAAGTCGCTGCAGCTTTGTTTGTGCTTATCGAATCCTTGTGCTTGTTCAGGTGGCGCTCTTGTTGCTTTCCTTCTTGGGCTTCTTCAGCTGGGCGTCTCTCCCTCAGGGTTCGAAGCGCATGGGGTCCATTCTTCATCGCTTGTTCGACCTCTGACCACATTGGCGGTCGTTCTGTATGCAGCAAACCTCTGTGCTTGAGAGGTGTGTAATCGAGCTTGTCGTCGTCCTTGTCTTCCTCTTCCTTCTCTGATTTGGCGTTGGTGTACAGGCTGATGTAAGGCTCGGCGTGGGGAAAATGCTGAGTGTATGCCTCATCCACTTCGGCAACATGCAGATCGCGCTTCAATCCCTCGATTTCGTCTGTTTCTGTAGTTTCCGTTTCCTCAATCTTCTTGCGCAGCTGCTTTACTAATCGCGCTGCCTTCTTTCGCTCTATCCATGAACTTTATTAGCAATGTCTTTCACCCAGACGAATCCAGACCAAACATACCAAAGAAGCGAACCATGTGGTATTTTGAAATCATTGCGCTTCGTAGCCTCTGGAAGCTCTTGTCCGAGACTGTGTTTTTGAGTGCGCCCAACTCTCGCTCGAGATCATTCCGAACATCGGCAGGAAGGTCTTGGTTTCGGTTGAGGAGTCGCTCGATTGTGCGCGTTCTCTTCTTGGCCCATGTTGAAGTTCCCTCGTTCGGTCGATGCTTCGACTTGCTGTGTTTGTGCTTCTTGGCGCCGTTGAACGATCCGCGCTCTCGAGGTTCAGGCGAACCAACCTCTGAGTAATCTCTTTTTTGCCCCATGACTGAAGTATTCGACTCTCTTAGAAATGAGAGCGCACAAATTTGGCACTGCAAAAAAAAAGTGTCCAGAGGAAAAGGCAGGCTAAACGTTGGATATAATAACAGGAATTAGAAGTTGGTCAACTTTTTTTTCTGAGCTGGCGGGGACTTGATGCAGCGCCGGTACCTTATCTTATCTGGGCGTCCCAATTTGGGGTAGCGTGGACGCTCCTGTGGGGAAGGTCCGTTCCTGGGAGATCGATCATCTAAGCTCAACTCCATCCACATCCAATATTGAACATTATCTACTTACGGATACTCCATCTATTATTGTTTGATGCCAATGGCACCAGATCGTGGTTAATTCTCTTGGAAATAACCTGCTTCTATTCAGAGTCTTCACTGGTTTCTTGTTACTACTGAACCATTCTCAAAAATTGGGTTAATATCCTGTATCTCCTGACTCAATAGCTCTCATCTCAGCTCTCTACCGCATTTGGCGCTGAGATACAGTCGTCACCCTCATTTTTGGAAGATTGAGGTCATTATATACCAATGATACCTGGATATATACGCAAGTTCATACGATAAGACTGCCATTGAGCTAATTCACATCCTCCATCATGGACCGCCCTGAACCAGGGCTTGTCAAATGGTCGTCCAACCCTTCCTACGACAACTTCATTCATATCAACCTTCAGCACCGCGTTGTTCAGGTCTACGAACCAACTGGACACGCAAGAACCGGAAGATTCGACTACCAGAAACTTACACGCCACGATGACTTTCCTCCTCTCACAACTTACGATTGGTCACCTACCAACCCCGGTCTTCTCGCTGTTGGAACTGGAAGCGGCGTTGTGAACTTGCTAAGAATTGACGATGGGTCAAATGCGTACGTTGAGCTGGGCCTCAAGATGTCCCGCACATGCCAGGCTGTTGCGTTCAACACAACCGGATTGTTAGCAGTTGGCCTTGACCGAGTTCGGATGGACCAATGTCTTCACATATGGGATGTCAATCGACTGTCTTCAATGGATAAGAACACAAATGGTTTCCCTTCAGATGCAACCAATATGGGTGACCCGAAAACCCGTCTAGAACCTAGTGTTTCTGTGTCGAGTATCAAATTCTTTGAAGACAGTCCTCAAACTCTTGTGGTTGGCATCAAGGCCCAGGGCCTTCGAATACATGACCTTCGTGGTAAGTTCAAGAATAGAATGAAAGCAATATGCATACTGACATGGAGCCTTGATAATCAGACCATAATAGCATTGTTACGTTTCAAACAAAGTGCAACAACAACCTCACAATCGATTATGCTGACCAAAATTACTTTGCTTCATCTGCCCTCGATCATCCTGGTGTAATGATATGGGATCGTCGGGCGACGTCGAGACCTGTGGCTTCTCATGCGTACATGCAAGCAATCGAAGAGGACGAACTTCCATGGGGTGGAGCATTGCGCCTTGACCGAGTCATCGAGACTGATTCTGACCCTTTCCTTGCAGAGGGAAAATACTCTCTCGTTCGCTCGCTCCGTTATTGCCGCGATCACCGCGGTTTGCTCGCTGTGCTGTCTCGTACCGGACAACTGAAGGTATTGAATACTAACAAAGAAGTCCCTTCCTCTGGTTCAAGCAGTCCAGAGCTTCTTCAAGTTCAAAAGTCATACGAAATGGATGTCGCGTATGTTGAAACATCGAAGAAGAATGATCGCATAGTTGCCTTTGACTGGGTGACATTGAGTTCACCAGTGCTGCGTCCACGATTACTTGTCTTACGAGCCAACGGAAACTTTGAAATTTTGGAACAGCCGTCACAAACCTCAGATCACGTTTACAAGCTTGTGCCTTGGAAAACACCGCACCGCGGACTTGAAGGTAAGCTATGATGGCGATCGAGTTACTTATCAGATCTGACCGTGTCCAGAGGGCACTCCTTACCGTAGTATGATGCAGTTTGAACCATCACAAGCTCCAGATATCTTAGGACCTTTGCTCATTGAAGAAGCGCTATCAGACATGCCTTTGTTCGGACCAGAGAGCGCCAGTATTCGAGCGGATACAGAGGCTGCACTCAAGGCGAATCATATGTCTACGGTGGTCATTGAAGATGTTGGGGCAACCACAAGACCACTACCCGAGGCTTTTCACAAAGCTTCCACCGTCGCTCCCAAGATAAGGGCTCTGCGCGCCTTCGTGAGAGATGAGTTCCAGGCACCGAAGGGGATAAAACCACGCGCTGGTGATACAAAGATCGTACAGAGCGAAACTAGTGAGATGTCTCTGGCCTCTGACAGTTTGGGCTCATGTCGAGAAATTCACGATGCTTTGCTGGCTTCGCTGGCTGAGGCCGAGGGTCTACCTAGGGAAGCACAGAACGTGCTTGATCACGCAATGCTGTTGCGTGCTAAAGAGAAATACCTTTTTGACGCTGTGGCAAATCGAGATATCGTGGCAGACGATCCTTGGGTCAAGTACATATGGGACTGGGTTGCAAGTAAGTACCTGTCTTAGCTTGGGATAATTTGTCATGTAATTTATGATGCTTACCTATCTTCAGCTGCGGAGGAGAATGCAGACGACGGAGGCATGGTTCTTTCAAATATCGATCTTAGTTATGTGGGTGTACACTCAATATGGACAAACTATCTTGGTAAGTGAATGGTATCGACCCGAGAGCCTCAGCTGACACCATCATAGGCCGTGATCCGTCAACTAGATTACCCCCGGGCACGGCATCTCCTGATCGTTCGACGTGGGAACGCATCATTGCAAGTTTCTGCAAAAAGAATCGTCTTCCTAAGTTCAATGGAGCAGCGACCAAGTGGCCGGCCCATCGCCAGCTCTGCCTCGAAGTATGTGGCTGGGGCGATTCAGAAAAGCATGACCCTAAAGGCCGCAACCGAAAGGCAGATCCAGAGTATCCCACTACCATTCACACCATGGCTGCTGCTCGAGCGTTGTTTACCGGCGATCATAAAGAAGCTATCCAGATCCTCAAAAAGGCTAGCACTGCGCACCCTGAACTATTGTTTGTGTCTTTGGCTCTCCAGCTTATGGGTAGCGGTAACAGCACACCCGCCAAAGAACAGCTGGACTTTGACGAAGCAGTGGCCTCCAAAACCGACCCATATCTTCGAGCTATATCATCTCTCATTGCGACGGGCGACTGGGCAGTCATAGCCAGCCAGCTGTCTCTCCCATTATCAGATCGCGTATACATCGCAGTACGCAACTTTGACGATGATCATCTCACCAAATGGCTCAACGAGCAGATTACTCTGGCTATAGCAGACGGAGACATAGAGGGTATTGTTCTCACAGGCATCACAGAACCCATGGTGGACATCTTCGCCCGCTACATCCAGAAGTTCCATGACTTACAAACAGCAACTCTCGTTCTATCTATCTGTGCACCGCGATATATAGACGACATCCGCTGCCGAGCATGGCGCAACGCATATCGGGCCCTACTTCAACGCCACAAACTCTTCTTCCAGCGCACGAAGTTCGATGTCGAGTCTACCAAGCGTTCCAAGCGCGACGGCATCCCAAAGCTCAAGCCACCTTCCCGTCAGATTGCCCTCCGCTGTGTGTTCTGTGATGCTGAGACATCCCTTGCGAACCACGCCAGCCATACACCGCATATGGGCGGTTCCTCTGGGCAACCGGCTTCGGCGCTTGAGGCTCGCAACCCTCTTCTTGCAACGAGTATCAACGCGGGCGTGAGTTGTCCCAACTGTGGTCGCCATCTTCCACGCTGTGTCGTATGTCTTGAAATTGTTGGTGTGCCGCGCTCTGACAAGCCCGAGGAGAAGAGCGAGGCCAAGATGGCCGGGCAGTTTCCGACGTTTTGTCTCCGCTGCGAACATGTTCTGCATCTTGATCATGCCCGCCAGTGGTTTGCTCGGCACGTTGAATGCCCAGTGCCAGAATGTCGGTGCCGCTGCAACTTCCGTGCGAATCCGGAGTTGAGCTATCATTAAGGCTGTTTAGCATGGTCTTGAGAAACTTGGTTTCCAGGTTGGAGTAGGAACGGGTCAAGTGATGGATATTATGCGAAACCTGTAGGAATTGGAAGATATTGTCAATCACTTCATGCTCTGGATAAGAAAGGCAAATATACATTTTGAATATTGATAATCATATCTATCTTTGATTGCTCCTGAACTGAGGACAGGCTATATCCTTCATCTTTTGCTTCTATCCGCAGGTTGCACAAATTTCAAATGCCTAGAAACAACTCCCGCCATTTCCCTTCCCTGTCCCATCACGTTCCTTAAGAGTCCGGTCGTTGTATCCTTCACGCCGGAATGTTCCAAAAAAAAGTGTTCGTCCTTGCCTAGCCGTGATTGCACCTGATAATCGAGTAGGTATCGTTGTTCTCTTCTATCTCGTCGCGATCGCTCCATACCAATCATATCTAACGCGTATAAGAAAAAGAAAGAAAAAAGGTCCCCAATCCAAAAAAGGGATTGTGACCAGAATGAATATGTGAATAGAGTCACTGAGTCTCTTCGTAATTGGCATCCCTGCATGAGCAATGTGTTGTTTGATTTTAGGCATATGCTCATTAGTCGGTGGTAGCTTGGCACCAAGGATGCTCTAGCACTTGGTTGATGTCGTAGCGCTTAGCAACATCGCGGTCCAACATGCAGCGGATAAGGTCAATGCTCTCTTCGCTCAGAATATAGGGGATGCGCAAATCGCGGTCCATTATCTCGTCGATGCTGTAGAAAGGATTCTCCTTGTAGATAATAGTGTAAAGGAGAATACCGAGTGCCCATACGTCTTGCTCTGTACCCCTATAAGGCTTGCCAGCGAGAACTTCAGGAGCGGCGTAATCTAGTCACAAATTAACACATTGCAATATGTCTCTAGTTAGGGGTTTGCTTACCAATTGTTCCTACAAAGACATCGAAAGGGCCGCTCTTGATGTACGCAGCACTTCCAAAGTCGATGAGTTTGATATTACCTTCTCCGTCGAGAATCACGTTTTCATCCTTGATGTCGCGATGCACCACTTTAGCTTTAGTGTGAAGATGATGAACAGCATTGGCCACTTGGACGAAAATGCTGCGGCATTCGGATTCGTCCATGTTCGTTCGTAGTTCGATGTAGTCGAAGAGGTCCATACCAGGTAGTCCATGAGGGATCATCTCAATGTAGTAGTTCACGTCATCCTCAAAGAACCCCTGCATCTCAACGATGTTGGGGTGAAGTAGCTCAGGTTTGCGCAAGTACTCCAAGACATGGACTTCCAGAGGAACAGTACCGAGCTTCCTGTCCCTCGTCCAAGTATCCACGAGAATACGGCGCTTGGTGACATACTTGAGCACAATCTTCTTACCCGATTGCTTGTGTCGGGCAAGCTTCACTTGACCATAGGCGCCTTGGCCCATTTCCTCTAGTATCACATAGTCGTTGATGGTCTTCTTGTGGGGCGGCTCAACAACCTTTGGAACCGATGTTGCCTCTTCAGGCTTGGGCTTTGTTTGTTGTCCCGTGAACTTAGCAGCAGCGTTAATGGCGGCATCCTTCAAATGCTTGGACAGCGAGCTTGCAGCCGAGAGCACATTCTTTCGGGGTGCCTCATCATCTGAGGCGATCTCTAATGGAGTATGAGCTGGGGTCTGGCCAGGTGATGGCTGGTGAAGGGGTGTCAGGGCTCCGGGCCGTGTAGGACTATCGAGGCTGAGATGAGGTTGGCTGCCATGGAGATGGCGCGAGTAAGTAATCCACAAGGCATACACTATTTCTGAATGGGTCACTTCGAAGGTTCCCTCGCCGTTTTTGTTGGCACTTTCTTCATCACTGCCTTCGAAGACAGTCTCATTCACCACAAGGGTGTTCTTTTCACTCTTCACTACGCGCATCTGGACATCAACCTTCAGATCGGATCCATCACGATGCTTCGCACTTAATCCTGCAGGGTAGAGGAAAGCAGATGCAGCATCAGGCCTGTGCTCTTTCAGGGCAAGGAAAGCCGACGCCTTTCTGAAACGATGCTCCGGAACAACCATACCATCGAGAAGCTGGATACCATCCTCATCTATCAAGGAGTCCAGAATATTGTCAAAGTCTGGGATCAGCGCATTGATTGACATACCGTCCGCCTTTTCGAATCCAAAGAGCGCACCACAAAAGGCTGAGTTCGAGCTTCGAATCTTGAGGGTTTCTGGCTCAACCACAACAATTCCGGCCATGTGAGGGAATGTCGAAACGCGAAGTTCTAGCTTGCCACGTGTCTGCTCGATTGTGCAAGGCACATTGACCTGAGGAGAATTGGGACATGTGAAGTATCTTCGCCTCGTAGCTTGAGCAAAGTCGATCTCTCCTGTGTTGGGGTCTATACCTTGACGAGGTATTCTTGGAATGAGTCTCGCTATATCGAATCCAGTAGCGATTGACTCGAATCCCCAGATGGGCGAGGTAGATCCTGAAACCTTTTGAACAATGCCATCTTCGTCCAAGGTGATGTAGGCAACATCCTCGTGAATCTCTTCCATGACCCAGATCAAGCCGATATTCTTCTCCTTGACCCAAAGACTAGCAGAACCGGTCGCACCGTTGCGCTTTTGGATCGGAACCACATCACCACAAAGTAGTACCCCTCTGGATGAATTAGTCTGATTATGTCCACCACCTCGGGTTTTCGGGAGGCTAGGGTCGCCGCTGTGAACCGTTTGTGCACGTCGTTGGGTGTAGCTGCGTGGTTGGGTTCTCGAGCTAGGCTTGCTCAGGAGCTGGGCTGTTATCCCGGATTTCCCATTGAGCAATGCCGATGCTGCTGAAGCGGCAGGTGTTGTTTGGCCTGACTGTGCTTGGTTTTCGTTAAGCTCATCGTCGGCCTGTTTCAAAAGCTTTCTTTCCAACCACGACCTCCTCTCCTCCTGAACAACTTCCAAAATGCCCATCCTGCGTACCTCTGCCTTCGTAACACCAAATACTAAACAGGCAAGATCGTTTGCTGCGATAATGGTCCACGGAGGTTTTACTTCTGTTGTAAAGATTGCCTGAGCGGCAGGCACCCATCGGTTAGTGTGACCGTGTACAGAGGGGCCTAGCTGAGTAGGGAAGTTGGCTGCAGTGGCGCTCGGAAGCTGAGCCATGGACGGAGAGTTCAATGGCTCTTGATAGATAGGCTGGCCCGCTAAAAATGGTTGAGACATGGTGTCCATCAGTTTATCTTGAGCTGACACCGCTGTGATATCGGTCATAGTCCGTTTCAAGGTTAATGTAGGTCGGATAGGTGCAGGTTTGTCTCCCGAACGCTCGCCTGTGCTTTTTGATGCTGCAGTTGATTGATCTAGAACATGAGGAGTCTCCGAGGCCTTTGGCTCCAGGTTGTTGGATCTTCTTGTTGTCTCAACCCTGGAGCGTCGTGGAGGCGGAGATGTTTGACGGGGGTTTGCTAAATCCGTGTTGGATTTCCTAGGGTTGAAATCCTTCTCAAAGACGTTTTCCTGAGATATCTCTGCGGGACCGGACAGAGGAGCTGGTGTATAAGAATCGTCGGGGTTTGGCAGATTTCCAGCTCTGATTAACTGTGCCTGAGCAAGCAGGTCAAGCATATTCTGTGTTTCTACATCGCCGCTGACTCTTGCTTGAGCACTTGCAAGAGCTGCTTGTGACGAGGTCATAGGAAGTCCCATATGGTCTTTCATAAACTCAATGGATCGCTTGAGAACGTTTTGCCGATTGTGTAAGAAATCCTCGGACTGGTTGGCGAATGAGAAAGAATGTAAAGACTCGGATGGGAAACGAGAGAGGTCGTCGGCGAAGCTGGGAGTTGGAGGGCCACCAGTCAGTGACAGATTACCGGCGCTGGCAGCCATAGCACTCATGGAGGTAGAGCGGGATAGGGCGGCAACGGACGGGCTTCGCGAAGAGGCTCGTGATCCTGGCAGTGTCGGGTTCCTTGATGGTGGACGTTGCTGTCTTATTCGTCGGAGGCCTGAAAGGCCTAAGCCATGCTCGTGATCAGTCATGATGGGAGACCTGCGGTGGTTATGGTGGTCAGCAAGAAAATAGGACCATGTTGGGCGCCACTGCTGAGCTCTGTGACGCATGATTCCACTTGACATACCTAGCGATAGCTTCAAGGTCAGCGGCTGCCGCCGCCGCTGCGGATGCATCCAGAGACATGCGTGCTCTACTTCTATCTTGCCTTGGCGAGTTTCTCACGGCAGCCAAATTTCCTGTACTGCGGTTCTTCGGCAAGGAGAGCGCCATTGGCAACTTCTCGCGTCCACGTTCATCATCTCCCGTGTGATTTTCGGCTCCTGCGACGAAGGATCATGGTTAGCTAACGGCAAGAGACAAACCGAAAGTAGTGCCAGGCTGCAGGTAATACCATGATCATTTTGTCCTCCATGCATCTGTAGCATAGTTGGAGTAGGCCAAGGACAGGCCGAAACCACAGGTCAAGTCGTGAAGGAAGGGCTGCGAGAGGCCTGCTCTGAGGATGGCGGGGTTGAGCAGGAAATCTCGGTTGGCTCGATTGCCCAGAGTGTCGATTGAAATTTGAAGACCAACCGTTAACACTCGAGAAGGTCGTCTATTAAGAAATATCCAAAACAAAACAAAAAAGACTGAGAGGAATTCTAGGGCGCGGATGTATGTATAAATGTCGGGTTATCGGTATTCCAGGGTTGGGCGTCGAAGGGTGACGAACGAGACTGGACTGTCGAGGACGGGATGGGGCGTATCGTATTGCAGGGCTATGTCTTGGCTTGTGACCTAAAACACAAAGAAAACTGACGTTGTGAGTCGAGGGAAATGCCGAGAGGTCGGACTTGAGAGGGGGGGACAGTAGGTCTTTCGTCGGGATAATAAGGAGATAAAATAAGAATAATGATGTTTCAAACTATGCGACGTGAAGAATATGCCCTCCAGAGATTTGATTGTCAAGAGGTTTATTAGAGGTAGGTAAGGAAAGAGGATGGATGTTGAGCACCTGCGACCCACATGACGGATGGAGACTTTGAAGGGGATTTGAGTCGTTGTCATAGGCTGCTCTCAAGACTTGTGAAGTCATCAGACAATCTGATTGGCAGGGGTAGCAACTGTAGGCCCTGGCCAGCCCTGGAAGACTTTCCAAGATGCAGGAGGGTTGCAAGTGCAGTTGTACCTAAGGTAGCCCAGCCGTTGTAAGCCAGATGGAGCCTGGTCCGATGAAACGAATGACGCCAACAGTTTTTATTTTTTATTTCTGCTGCAGTACGATCAGGTGTAAGATGAGATGATAAATATATTTCAAGCTCTATGAGTGAGTCTGCGAAGGGAGGCAAGATACTCTTGAGTCTCAAACGAGCAAGTCAAGCGAGTCTTGGTTTGTGAATGAATGACTTGTAATAAATCAATTTGCTTCCCAACAATTAATTGCCTCGGCCACAAGTTCGCCAGCATAAAAACCATCACAGCCGCTAAAGAGTCATTCGTTTTGCGAAGCATTGACAAATGATCCATGGAGAAAATCGATACTTAATATAAATCCTGGCAGACGTCACTCGACTTCTCTTCCTACCCAGGCAATAGCTTGACAGCATAAGAAGCATGTGAATCAAGAAAATTGTTTCGCAAAACCAAGAACCTACCCCTTGTTACCCCTGGTAACTCAAACCTTAGATTCCATGCATTGAGTATTAAGGGGAAAAACTTAAATTCACATGCTGCTGGTTTGCTGACGTACTCTAGGCAGGACTAGCTATATAGCGTGAGCGATATACCGCTCGATTTCTAGGTATCTAGCAGGATATCCAACTTCAAAGGATCGATGGATATACGGAATAAAAAAAATAGAGTCAGATAATCGGTCTTGCTATGTATGTAATAGTATAAGAGCCATGAGCCTTTGTGTGCGTCCTATATGCCCACGTGGTGTCAAACTCAAGGAGAAGGACTCTTTGAACCATGCGAGACTCCCTGCCAATGATCTTATCGGCATATCATCCTGCCAAGAGCTTATGATGTGAATATTTGATCCACCAGGACAAACAGACGGAGAAGGAAGCCTGTCAGCGGCTGTAATAAATGTATGCATACTTAAGCATTGCAAAGACAAGCTCGTAATCGATAGATAACCATATTTGAGTTCTCTGATAAAGTTGTCATACTTTTACAACGCGATGTAAGTCTAATAAAGTGGGAGTGTATCAAGACTTGCCAGGTTAACAACTCTGAACCTTGCATGATATACCTATACATATATGTATATATATGGACTCTGGCGCCAGGTATATATTCACATTCATAAATCGAGTCTTTGAGGCGAGTGATTCGTTCACTCTCATACTAGGTACACCAATATATGCAGATGTTGTATAAGAACCACTGTTAGTCAGTCTAATTGATTGCAGATCTTGCAGGTTTTCTCACAACCTACTTGCTGCTGGCTGCTCGTATACCTAGTTGTTTTTGGTAGAGGAAGAGTGAGCAACTTAGGCTTCACTAACAGCTGGCTCAACCCAGCGCTGGTTGAGCACACTCACCCAATACGTAGCTTCCGCACAAAGTGCGCAAAGTGCACTTGAGTTAACAGTGTTTTGTGTCTCCCAATATGAATTTTGACCGCTGGTGTCGAAATGATCAAGACCCATATCGACAAGTGAAGTGTGACCGAGTCAGACGATCAGCCCAACCTGTCAGACCTCCTGTCATGTCTCGCTGGAACACAATAACGAGCTGCTTCCGTAACCACGCGACACTAGCTACCAAGACGGTGTGCTCTGTGGCTGTATTTACAAAGTGACTGTTTGATAGACAGTCTTGATATCTATCTATAGCGCCGGCAGATGACCCTGAGAGGATGTCGGGCTGTTATCAGAGCCAGGGAATGATACCTGGTGATCGCAGTAGCGCATTGCCAGCCCTACCAAGGGGCACATGAACAATTCCGAGACATCTTGCATTTAGACACGAGCGCGGCAACCGATCGGTCTCTCACTAAAATCCCAAAGCTTTGCATCTTCAACGTGAAGCCTCCAAAATCAAAACGATAAGGAATCGGGCGCGATAACAGCCCGGGGCAGAATAACGCGGGGTCGGCTGGTAGTGTGAGAAGATGAGGGGCATTCTCCCATGCTAGTGGGGTCTTTCCCCAGGCTTTTTGGCGATGGAAGGCTGGTCCATTGCTGACAGACGAAGCTGAATGAGGAAGAAAACAAGACGAGGCCGTTGGGCTGATATACAAGAGAGCGATCTATCCACCAAACAGAACTATTGGAAATACACAGCCTAAAAGTCAGAACCGTTCTGTAACTATTTGTTGAGGTCTGCGAATATTCCCTCAGTGGCCAGACGCCAGAGGATGTTCTGACCGCCTTCCAGAATATCCAGTCGCCAGTACTCCGTACAGTCAGGTCAGTACATGCGGAGAAAGTTGTCCCCTCAATGGTTGGTCCGGCCGTCCCCAGGCTAAAGGCTAAAGGTGAGGCGGCTGGACCCTTGAGTCAGGGACATTTTCCGTTTCCCATCGTGCCTGCGTGCTTTGGTACGGATTGGACGTGCAGTAGTTTGAGGCAAGGTCCCTGGTTCTGGATCTGCTGTGTGGTGCCATCTGGCTGAAGCAAAACGGTTGGGAGTGATAAGGTCTTTCTTTTGTATAGCTCAGTTGATACATGTTTTCTTTCCATGTCCCATGGATATGTCTCTTGTTGTTTCTGGTGATGATCAACCAACCCATAGGCCAAGCTTTGGCACCAAAAATCTACATCAAACATCAACGTGAGAGATATAAAAAAGCGCCACGCGGACACACGAGGTTTCTCCTCCTCGGGTTTGGCGAGGATGCATGAATGGATGAGACCTGTGGAGGAGGTGGGGGGAGAAACTACAGTGACAAAGTGATACACACCAACAGGACCCTCAAAAAGATCCCCCCTGAAGAAAAAGGGATCCTGACTTGCCTGACAGAGCATCTGGGTTGTAGCTGTGCCCACTGATTGGCTTCCGGATCACCGTCCCGTTGGGTTATTGGGAATTAGAGTCCGGCCGAGGGCTTGTCATTGGGGAGCTTGTCCACTTGGAGTTATTTTGGCTTTTTCCTCACCTCGTGTATCCCGCAAAGTCTCATTCCAACCAGGCTTCGCCGAGGAGCTACAAGTTGGGCTACCTACTGTTTCGATACCAAAGCCCCGGCGCCCAGAAATTCGCCATCCGGGCCGCCAAAAAAAAGGGCCTTGCTAGTCGTGTAGAGCGATCTTCCCCGTTGTACGGAGTGGTAGCCCGCACGATAAGAAGAAATAGTGGGGGTTTTAGCGTGCATAGTCCCAGAGCCCAGATCCCAGAGTCCGGGAACGAAGTCCTAGGAAGGGGTCCTCAACCAACTGGACCTGACTGTACTGTGCTGTAGTGTGTATGGACTGTATGTAAGGTACTCGAAACTCTGAGAGACGTAGATATAATTGGCATGTCACTTTTTCTGGGAGATTGACGGGCGATGTTCTAGAGCGTCGTTTAAACAAAAAGCCTCAACCGACCTGGGCCGTTTTTCTCATATTCTGCTTCTATCCTGCTGTCCTGTCCTGTCCTGTTTCCTTCTCTTGCTC
This sequence comes from Fusarium torulosum, assembly GCA_900312805.1. NCBI lineage: Eukaryota > Fungi > Ascomycota > Sordariomycetes > Hypocreales > Nectriaceae > Fusarium > Fusarium torulosum. Next base: position 59,192 of record ONZP01000398.1, read on the forward strand.
TTGTTCTTCTCTGGTGGTTACATCAAGGTCATGCTCATTCTTCCATGGGCATGTGCCCTATTCCTTATCTCCAACTAGAAACAGACCTCCAATTGCTTCAGTCCTCAAGCCCATAGCCCATAGCCCATAGCCCACAGCTTACAGGACAGGGTCCGAGTGTACCGCAATAGCATATCGGGGGGTTTCAAAGAGGCTCGGCGTGGGTAATAAGTAGTCAGTCGGAGATGTGGGCTATAAG
>ONZP01000399.1:0-72602 GCA_900312805.1 Fusarium torulosum
CCCCCACGCTACCCTACCAGGTCCCTCCTCCGCCGCCGCCCCCCATGGGCATTCCGAACGCCGGTCAGATGGGCAACATGCTGAATCTGCCGCCGCCGCCGCCGCTTCCTCGATATCCCACCGCCCCAGGCAACTCCGGCGTCTCGATCCCCCCACCTCCCGGTCCCCCTCCGGCGAGTGCTCTCGGCCAGCAGCCTCCATGGCACGGCGCCTTTGGGCGCATGTATGACGGACGGCAACCTGCTAGTTATAACATCCCACCGCCGCCGCCCGGCCAACACCAACCGTACAACCCAAAGTTACACGCCCAGATCGCCGCTGGGCAAACAGTCTCTATCCCTCCACCTCCTCCGCCGAATGAGGCTATGAGTGCGACCTACATACCGCAGGGCGACACATATGGAGAGGGAGTTGGTATCCCCGCCTTTGGACTGGAAGACCCAACCCTGACTGTCAACTCGCAGACATCACGGCCAGTGACAACGCCTCAGAGCGGAACTGACACAAATGCCACAACTCCCATGGACGACGCTACGAGAGAACGTCTCTACGCTGCCAACAACGCCCAACCACGCGGTACATCTAATTCCTCAAACGCCACTGCTCCCGGCTCGATCCCTCCAGAAATTGCTGCTCAGTGGCCCCTCGATACCGTGCTGATCTGGTTGGCCCAGAACCAGTTCTCCAAAGACTGGCAGGAAACCTTCAGAGCCCTCAACCTACACGGAGCGCAATTCCTCGAGCTCGGAAGTGGCCACGGTGGACGCGGTAACTTTGGTATGATGCATCAACAAGTGTATCCTAGGCTTGCCCAGGAGTGCACGAACAGTCGAACCGGTTGGGACCAGCCCCGCGAGCGTGAGGAGGGCAAACGGATGCGAAGATTGATCCGAAGTATCGTGACCGGTCGACCAGCTGATATGTCTAAAGTTACAACTAATCACGGCCGGAAAGAATCCCTAAACGGCGGACATGGGAACAACCTACCAAGCGCTGGAACCGATCCCATGGATTCGCCCAATGTTTGTCAACCTAATTGGTATTATGATCACTTGATTCTTACTAACACACGTAACAGACACCTCTCAGTGGCCCTGGCCCTGGTTTCGGCGGGCGCAGGTTCTCCCAGACAAGATCCACAACATTACCGAATAGTGTTAGCGGGCCAAACCTTGGTTCTGAGTCTAATCATCGCAACATTCTCAAACATGTTGATACAGATGGTGCGCGCCGTCACAGTCCTAACGTTAGCGAATCGGGTGAGGCTACGTTCCGTGGCCCTCCTGCGCGCTCCGCGAGCCCTACCGGTAGCCCGGGCATCCCCCCTGCGCATTTCGGTTCAGGGACAACGCCTGTGCTTTCTCAATCTCCGAACACAATAAAAGCCGGTCATCGCTCAAGGAGTAGCATGGACTCCGTAGCTTCTGTTGCAGCCATATATGGATCTGGTGTACCAGCGGATGCTGCTTCATTACTAAACCGAAACATGAACTTAGCAGAAATTGTCCATGGCCGAGGCCATGATGCTCGATCTCGCCACTCTCCCTCAGACGGAGGTGAGAGGTCAGCAGGTACAGAAACCCCTTCTTCAGCCAAGGATTCCAAAAGCTTTCTGAGCTTCTTGTCCAGGAAAAAGCGGCAAACCAAAGACGACGGTGCATATCCGTCTCCCGAAGATATGGATGCCTCTCCCACTTCTCCACAAGGATCTATTCGGCCAATGGGCAATGGTAGTGACACCAATCTTGAGCTCTCCGGATCAACGTTGGGCCCTGATGATAGGAACGGTCATGCTTCGGGCCTTCGACCTAGGAGGGTCAGCCCTGTGAGGACTTACGTCTTGGCCACTATGGACTACTGGAACTACCGAATGTGCGATATCAGTGAAGCAGAGACAGCAGCGGAAGTCCGCCAAGTCATCTGCATGCACCTAGGCCTAGGCGACTTTGAAAACTCATACATTTATCTTACAGAAGTTGGCAAGTTCGAACATGTGGATCCTCTAGACGACTCAAGCCTTATCACCGTCAAGCGAGCAAAGGGTGATCCTCTTGGATCACTGAAGTTCTTCGTGACACCACCAGGAGTTGCACCTATTTCTAGCCATGCTGCCAAAGCTGAGCTTCCTGGATCCTTATCTCCTAACTATCTTGCTCCGGGAACTTCTGTCGAGGATGCTCAACGAAACAGCAGACAGCGATCTAGTTCATCGCCCCCGACATCTCGGTCTAACACATTGACAGACGAAAAGAATGAGGACAAGGTAGCACGCGAAGCCAGCTCGTACAGAGCCGAAATGGAAAGGAAGCAACGCGAGTACCTGGCTAAGAGGAAACAAGCAACGATGAAGGGAAGTCCTTCAGAGTCAATTGGACCAGGTATTGTAGGTCGGAACGTTGATTTCGATCAGCCTCGCGAATCGCCATATGAGGACAAGCGACCAGAGCAGCTCTTCCCTCAGAGACGACCTCCAGCACCACCAAGCGATCCTTCTGCAACCTTGATCAAGGCAAACTCGCTGAGCAGAAAATCTGGGGCAAGCATGCGCGCATCAAGCAGTAGTTTCGAGGGCTATCCAACACCAAGATATCCACATGCTGAGAGTGAAATGACGGAGAAGTCAAGGAGAAACAAACCTGTACCTCAGCAGCAAGTTACAGGCCCTGCCGGCATTGGAGCGGCCCTTGCAGGTATGGGTAGGAACCTGAGTGCTATTGGACAATCTGTTAAGAATGGCCGTGCCTCATCCCCATCCCGCTCTTCAACGCAGTCAATTCCAGGAGGTAAGGACACATTTTTTGGCGTCGACCCCCATCAACCCAGGTTCGGCTGTGGTAGTCCTAGTACAATGTCAGCCCCAGGTACTTTGACCTGGAGCAAGAAAAACTTGCCCTTTGTTGTGCCAGACTACTCACCAAGCGAAATCCCCTCTCTGTCAAGCCCAACCCTCGAAACGGTACAAGAAGCTAAAATAAATGAAGCAGTCCCAAGGTCAACATCTCCTGCTGAGATGAGTCCCAATTCAAGTCGCCCAAGGATTTCATTTCCTTCGAGCCAGTCATCGCCTCCGCAACGGCGCGCCAGTCATGCAGACCCAGATTTTGAGGACACTGACGTGCAGTTCCACAAGCCAGCTCCGGCACCACCAGCTGATGACGATAGTGGAGATGATTCAGACGATGGACTTTTTGCTATTCCACTTGCTAATAGAAATAAGGGCAAGACCGCTGCTGCGAATGGAGATGTCAATGGCCATAGCAAGCGTCCTAGTTTGACTGTTAACACAGCACGCTCGAGAAAGGGGCTATCAGTTGCCTTTGAGTCGCCTAAATATGGCAGTAGCTTAACCCCTGACAGTAATGAGGAGTCTGCTCGTGGGCTGAAACCAGCAACACCTCGCTCTGAGACTTGGGACTCGGAAGAAAAGGAGAAGGACAAGGACAGCAGCAAGCTAGGCCGGCGAAAATCGTTCATTGAGAAGGATGTTTGGGCTAATCGTCCTCCGACGGACGCCCTTATCAACAACCTTGACGACTTCTTCCCCAATCTGGATCTCGATCAGCCTGTTCTAGATGAGCCTGGCAGTGAAGGTGGAATGCCACCATCTCCGATTGCTGAGGGTACAGAGACAACCCCTGAGCAGATCAATGCCTCACAGGCACACAATGCAGGACCATTGCAGGCACCAATGTCAAGTCACTCCCAGCAAGCACCGCCCCCAGCTATCCCTCCGTCTCGACAACCATCTTTGTACAACGAAAATGACACTCTTGGCTCCGATGAGTCAACTCTAAAGGCTCTTGATCAACAACGACCCACTTCTGTAGCTCAAAGAAGTATTCGGCGCTCGGGTGGCCTTGGTCGCATGAAGTCTATTCGAGAAGTTGCACGCGGTGCTCACGAGGCCAATAAGAGAACCACCTCAACCAACCAGGGACACGCAGCAACCAACATCATGCGTCGAAAGAGCACAAAGATGTTCAACGCCAACATTGTGCAAATCCGACCGGACAGGCGCGGCAGTGTGATCATGCCCCAGATTCCTCAGGAAGCAGTGCCGAAACGCCAGACGACATTTAGGTGGTTCAAGGGTCAGCTTATCGGCAAGGGTACCTACGGTCGTGTCTACCTCGGTATGAATGCCACCACTGGAGAGTTCTTGGCTGTCAAGGAGGTTGAAGTTAACCCTAAGGCTGCTGGTGGCGACAAGAGCAAGATGAAGGAGCTTGTCGCGGCTCTGGACCAGGAAATCGACACCATGCAGCACTTGGATCACATCAACATCGTGCAGTATCTGGGTTGCGAGAGAAAGGAAACTAGCATCAGTATCTTCCTCGAGTATATTTCTGGTGGTAGTATTGGATCGTGTCTGCGCAAGCACGGCAAGTTTGAGGAGTCTGTGGTCTCGTCACTCACGCGGCAGACTCTCTCTGGTCTGGCATATCTTCATCGTGAGGGTATTTTGCACCGCGATCTCAAGGCCGACAATATTTTACTCGATTTGGACGGAACGTGTAAGATCAGTGATTTTGGTATCTCCAAGAAAACAGACAACATCTACGGCAACGACAAGACCAACTCGATGCAAGGGTCAGTCTTTTGGATGGCACCTGAGGTTATTCGCTCTCAAGGCGAAGGCTACAGTGCCAAGGTAGACATTTGGAGTTTGGGCTGCGTGGTCTTGGAGATGTTTGCTGGCAAGCGTCCGTGGGCCAAGGAGGAGGCTGTTGGTGCCATCTATAAGATTGCAAACGGTGAAAGACCACCCATTCCTGAAGATATTCAGGACACTCTTGGGCCATTGGCTGTGGCCTTTATGATGGATTGTTTCCAAGTGTAAGTTGCACCACATCAGAGTGCTGTACTAAATACTAACATCGAGACAGAAATCCCTTTGATCGCCCTACAGCAGATGTGCTCTTGTCACAGCATCCATTCTGTGAACTCGATCCAAACTACAACTTCTACGACACGGCATTGTACCATAGGATCAAGTCGTTCAAATAAGCTAGCTACATATATACTTGTTTGAATACTGTGTTAACTTCTTCTTTTGTATGTATCAGTGGGTTTGGGGTTATACGCTTTTGAGGTGCGAGAGCGATGGCGCATGATGGGATTACGGCTCGAGAGCTGGCCGGCGTTGTTTTGTTTATGAGGTAGATATGGGGTGTTAATGAAACGAATGGTCGGATGGGGACAACATTTCCTAATGCTTGTGCTGTGAAACATGCTTGAAGCATTTTTCGATACTTTAGTTATGTGTTCTATCAATCTTTCTTATCTGCCCATCGTGTCTTTCCTGCTTGTCCCTTTCCAGGGGCAGTATCGAACTTCTCCTTCCATGTGTCTTCCTGCTTGAACATCGTGACACATTCCGCAGCACTGGGTTGGCCGTATTCAGGATCGGCGCCACCTTCCAGCAACTCCTTTTATAACAATATGGTTAACATTATGACTCTCTGGACTTCCACCTTTGCTTCTATGCAGAGTGTGTAGGTGTTTATCGAAGCTTACTTGAATTACTGCATCTTCCTTCTTGAAGACAGCGCCTGCGAGAGGGCTTTGGCCTCGATCGTTCAAGCGATTAGGGTCAGCGCCATGTTGAATAAGAACTTTGACTAGATCAGCATGGCCGTGATACGCAGCCAGCATGAGCTTTACAGTTTGTTAGTCCAGGTAATCTCAGGCTAACGATATGCTCGAATATCATACCAGAGTGTCGCCCTTGTCGTTGGTGAGGTTTGGTGGCAGTCCCGCGGGAAGGGCCTGCTCAAAGGTAGCCACGTCGCCTTTTCTGGCAGCTTCGTACATTTTGCTGGCAAAGTCGATCATCTCTGGTGTGAGAGACGCCGCGCGCTCAGGTTGGTTTGATCCGTCGCTCATGATGGTTTGGATGTGGTGTTTGTTAGCTAGAATGTGATGATTTTATGTGATGCGCAGATTAATGTGGTTAAGGACCTCGAAATACTACGTGAGTGAGTTGTCGGAGATTATGGATTGGAGTGTTTATTGGGAGTGTTGTTGGTGTGAGAACTGATGGCGTGGAGACGAAGTTGATGAAAATGACGTAGAGTATGTAGACTATCTACAGCATGATACAGATAATACGATGGATTTGTCCCGTGGGGCAATGCGGACGTCACGATCTCGATACATAAATCAAAAAGACTGCCTGTCTTTATCATCATCAAGTTTATTGACAATAGTGCCAGTTGATGATAAAATATCATTTCCAATTTGTATGTCGCGAGAAATGCAGTGCGCGTATGCGTATCCATCTTCAGTAAGGCATCCAATGTTTGTGTACAACTTCCAAAATCGACCACAATAGCGAGACAATCTCATAATCCCAATACCATATCTTATCCCTTGGACGTGAAGCAAAACGAAGTGATCGCGGCCCAATCTCATACAGTGGTTGATCGTTAACCTCATTCTCCTCCTTTCGTGAATACCTTATCCAAAACGCCAAAAGAGAAGATCGATTTGGTCCATGCTAATCATCTCTGATCAGTCGGAAAAGACTATTTTCCATCTGGGAACCTACCGTGTAATAGTCCTCTCGTTGAAACTAGTCACAATTCATTCCATTTAGGACAGATAATCTGTGATTCCATCGCCATCACCAGCATCAGGTTCATTCGGGATGGGAGAGGCGGGTTTTGGCGTCTCTGGACGATGCGCGACATCAATAAACGAATCCATGGTTACTTCGCTTTTTATTCTTCCGCTCGTGATGACTCTCGTCTTTCAGCAAAAGTCTTTGATTAAAAAGATGATGATTTAATAACCGTGAAAGTTACAGAGATCTTCAAGAGGGCGAAGTGTGGCATATAAAACCAAAAAGTTAACTAATGGCGCGGGGGGCACGTTACGTTACGTCAGGCTTCGGTGAGCCATCTCCCATTTACATCGAATCTATTGGATGAGGTTGAAGAGAGACAGAAAACGTGCGGTTTTTTGGGGGGAAAGCATTCCATTGCCGAGCGTGGGTTATATCAAACGTAGAGGGTTACAATTCGGTTATGACGACGGTGATCATGCCATTTTACGTAGTAATGTCGGTTGTGCTGTAAATGATTGCTGCGTATCCTCAAAAGGGCCGTTAAATTTCCAGCAATATGGATAGCATTTAAGAATAATTTATAGTTGATAGACAATGCGGGGGATGGAGACTGTGCTTTTCAGATCTTTGGTAACAGATGTATGCTCTGTTTGATCTGATCAGTCTTGTTGCAGCTGTTGGTACTTTATGATTGAGAATAGGGTAAGTGACTTGGATCCTGGTCTTGATACTTGCACAACATTTATATAACATGTGATTACAGCCTCACTATATCCCAGCAACAATGACTTCATATGTATATCTTTTCATCATTGCGTGATTATTCACACCTACAGATACGCCATTATAACTTCAAAATACCAAAAATTTTTTTAACTAAGCCCCGACACTCAGAGAACAATACTTGCCACACGGGCTTTCCTGAGCTTCCCCATGCGGGGACATGGAACAAGGATCTATGAGACTCAATTGGCTTCAATCCCAGCACAGAAGAGAATTGACAATTGACAGGTCTGCAGGCGTGTCACCAAAAGGTGGGATCGGCACCTTGAGCGTTTCGGGGTCCGCCTTAGAACGACATATGCGAATATGTTCTGATATTACTGCAGCGGCGTTCAACAACACGTTTGGTAACATATCTGCAGGGTTACCACAAGCAGTATTTCGGAAACGAAAGGTTAAAAACATAACCAAAATGGGATTCTCAATAGTTACCCATGGTTACGACTTTCCCGCTTCTTGATTTTCCATTGTTCTGTTGTTGGTGGCTGAACCAAGCAAGCGTCGGATCCGGCGGGAATGGGAGCTTTAGCTTCGGACGGGAAGGGAGGATGAGATGTGGCTTTCTATCTAAAGCAGCTTCATGGTAATTATCGTTAGATCGACATCAAATTCTTCAACATTGGATCAGCCAAATTCCCCTCGTTGGGTAGGCTCGAATCCTTTCCCCCTCGTATGTAGTGCGGTGCGGATCGCTTTTACGCGGGAGACGTAATATCAGATCAGGGCAGAGCAGGTGTCGTGCATGGGGACTAAAACGAAACGGTCATCAGCCTCTGGAGTCTGTGCTGTATATACCTACATAACACGGTTGCGGCGGATAAAAAGAGAGGGAAAGATCAAATCCAAACCCAAAAGATCCCCTCCCCCTCATTGAGTTAGACTCTTTGAAGGGCGTGCGAATAGAGGACAAGCGAGGAGGACGCTTCGGAAGGAGAAGAGTGGATATAATATCCCATCTTTCCCCAGAGCGCTCGGGACCAAGATAGGCCCTTGTTGTTCAACCTGAGGATACATGGATCTTGTAGAGGATATCGAGCAATGATTGACCATAGTGTGACCGAAATACATAACAAAGAGACCGAAAGAGAGTACAAAATGATGAAGGGTTTTGGATACGACCTCAGAAGTCTCGGGGGATGGTTGACCCAAAGTATGCAACCCGGACAGGCCGTTGGGTTGGGCTGAGGTGACTAGGCCATGGTATAGACAAACTGTACGTAACGCTACAGTAGCAGTTGTAGTTACAGTTGCAACATACAGCACCAACTGCAGTGCATGCCATGCCATGTCACAAAAGTGACTCTTCAAGTTTCCCAATATGTGGTTGTCCCGAATCCAATCGGCTGGTTGACGGTCAATTTGAAGTGCCCTTGCATTTCAGACCACCAACACGTCGGGTGAGCTGCTCCCGACTGCAAAGATGAGATGCCATCATGAGAAAGAGGAAGGGAGGACAATTCTCGTAAAATGGAAGCTAGGGTCGAAACTTGCAAAAGTATCATGATATGGACTTGGGCTTCTTTTAACATCTGATGTTGAATCAGCCACAGATGGTACTTATAACAGTGATGGAGGTACTGAATTATAGCGCTTGGACACCACTACAAACAAGTATATCCTGACTAATCACGTGTACCCTCGGCAGTGGCACCCGTATAAGCCGTAAGCGGGACTCCACCACCGGCCGGGTCCCCCCACTTGTTCGTCTTTCTCCATCATCTCTCACTTCCTCCTCCTTCTCCTCCTCCCAAATACCCCCCTGTCAACCTTTTTCTGCCTTCAGGGCTTTCCCCCCTGGGGCCCCAATCAAAAGCTCCCCATTCTCCAGCTTCATCCCCTGTCCGTCAGATGTCAAGCTTGTCCTGCGTGGGCGCCTGTGACCTTGTGGTCTTTGGGGAGAGTCAATTCCCTTGCACTACCTATTGATCAGGTATGCCGCTGCTAATAGAAAACGACTGTCGACAAGAAAATAAGGCCCGACTACCGACTGGGCAAACATACCACCTTCTGGGCATTGTTTCAATATGTCGTCGCTTTTGCCCTTCGCTTTTTGCCTTTTATCCCCGCGAATCAAAGATCGGAGATCCAACATCGTCAACCCTGTCTACAGTCTGCAGTTTACAGTATGCCCTGCTATACTATCCATATGCTGTCCTGGAATGACCAGTTCCTTGGCTTGACGAGTTTCCAGCCACAGATTGATTAAGTTATTGATTCTCCGATTGACTTTGATAGTGATTACTGTTACAAGCCCATGTACCTTGGCCAAAAGCTGGTACACACGAAATAATACACACAGAGGGAGGTGGCGCTAACAATGCCGTCCTGTCCTGTCCTGTCCTGTCCTGTAGGTGGCTGCAAAAACACTATCAATAATACATCAGACCACTTTCTCCTCGACAACCTTCGTCACCAGCCGAAGGGTCCAGCGAGCCCAGAACGTGTCAAAACTATCCACCTTTGACTCGTCCTTGGCTGACACTGTATGTACAAACATGGTAACATCCTAAACAGACCTAAAGCTAACCAACCTTACCTAGGTTACCTGGTCTGCTTGCTTCCGTGCCGCCGGCGGAAATACTCTCAATTGATATCGGCCACCAACAACGGGTAGACAGACCACTTCGCTGCCCATTTCCTCCCTACTATCTTGTCTTACGCGGTCCGTCTTCCTTGTCCTCGTCCGCTCTTTGTGCCTCTTGGGGGATAAGGGAAAAAGACGTCCCCCACGCACGCCACTATCTCGCCCTCGTCCATAGGCGCTGCGTCTAAGCCGACGCAGTCACTACGTGCCACGGCCATGGCCTTACCCTCATCCGTTACAAACTTGTACTGGCGATCTACATCCACGCCCATGCCCTTAGCCATGCAGAAAGCCTTTCCCTATCTTCCTCGCACTCCAATTGGATCACTATACTACTGTAGCCTCTGCTGATCTTGTCAACGGCCGTCTACCCATACGTAGCTCCATGATCCATCCAAGGGTTCACGTTACCCTATCCAATCTGCGGCGAAGGCTTCAATCTAAGCCTGCTTCAGTGCATACATCCTGTATATCGTAGTCGAGGTAGGTATAGTCTTGCCATTCTCTCACCGCACTCCCCGTTATGCTCTATACCTACCTACCTCCCTCTTACTCCTCTTTCCTTGGCAATCTTTTCAGCTCTCCCATATAAGAAGTCTCAGGAGCTCTGCACATAGGGCTTCTTCCCTCTTTTGTTCTTTCCTTCTCATCTCTCATCCCAAGAGTTCAACCTCACTTCTAACTCTTACACAACTCCATCTCTTATACTCTAATAACCCTCTCCAATGGCCGAGGAAGTCAAGTCCATCTCGCCCTTTGGCATTGCCCGCTCTACTGTCAAGGGCGAGCCTCTCTCCCCGGAGGAGATCAAGCTATACAATGACTTCTTCAAGGCTAGTTGCTACCTCTCCTTGGGTATGATCTACCTCAAGGAGAACCCTCTTCTTCGAGAACCTCTCAAGCCCGAGCACCTCAAGCTTCGATTGCTTGGTCACTTTGGCTCTGCCCCAGGCCAAATCTTCACATATATGCACTTCAACCGTCTGATCAAGAAGCACGACCTTGACGCTCTGTTTATCTCTGGACCCGGACATGGTGCCCCCGCTGTTCTCTCTCAATCCTATCTCGAGGGTGTTTATACCGAGGTGTATCCAGACAAGACACTGGATCTGGAGGGTTTGCAAAAGTTCTTCAAGCACTTTTCATTCCCTGGTGGAATTGGCTCTCATGCTACTCCCGAAACTCCCGGATCTCTCCACGAAGGTGGTGAGTTGGGTTACTCCATCTCACATGCTTTTGGTGTTGTCTTTGATAACCCCGATCTGATTGCCCTTACTATGGTCGGTGATGGTGAGGCTGAGACCGGCCCCCTCGCTACCGCCTGGCACAGCAACAAGTTCCTTAACCCCATTGTTGATGGTGCTGTCCTGCCTGTTCTTCACCTTAACGGCTACAAGATCAACAACCCAACTGTTCTTGCTCGAATCTCTCACCGAGAACTCGAGTGCCTCTTCATCGGTTACGGCTGGCAACCATACTTTGTCGAGGGTGACGATATTGAGTCTATGCACCAGGCCATGGCCTCTACGCTCGAACACTGTGTGGACGAGATCCGAAAGATCCAGAAGGAATGCCGTGACTCTGGCGAGGCCAAGCGACCCCTGTGGCCCATGATCGTTCTCCGAAGTCCTAAGGGCTGGACCGCTCCTCGCAAGCTTGACGACAACTACTTGGAGGGTTACTGGCGTGCTCACCAGGTCCCCATCACTGATCCCGCCACTAACCCTGCACATCTCAAGGTCCTCGAGGACTGGATGCGAAGCTACGAGCCTGAGCGTCTCTTCGATGAGTCTGGCGCACCCATTGAGTCCCTCCGCTCTATCGTTCCTCGGGGCAACCGACGAATGAGCGCCAACCCTGTTGCCAACGGTGGTCAGCTCAGGAAGCCCCTGAGAATGCCCAACTTCAGAGACTACTCTATCAAGGTCGATAGCCCCGGAAACGTCATGTGCGCTAGCATGACCAACATGGCCGTCTTCCTTAAGGATGTCATAGCTGGGAACCAGAATAACTTCCGTCTCTTCGGTCCTGATGAGACCGAGTCCAACAAGCTCGGTGGTGTTTACGCTGCTGGCAAGAAGGTCTGGATGGGTGAGTACTTCGAGGAGGATGCCAACGGCGGAAACCTTGCCAAGGCTGGCCGTGTTGTCGAGATGCTTTCTGAGCACAACTGCGAGGGTTGGCTTGAGGGTTACCTCCTGAGTGGCCGACACGGTCTGCTCAACAGCTACGAGCCTTTCATCCATGTTATTGACTCTATGGTCAACCAGGTACGTGATATACTCATCATGACTTGTAACTCTCACTGACTGTATCTCTAGCACTGCAAATGGATTGAGAAGTGTCTCGAGGTTGAGTGGCGTGCCAAGGTTGCTTCCCTCAACATTCTCTTGACTGCCGTTGTCTGGCGTCAGGACCACAATGGTTTCACTCACCAAGATCCTGGCTTCCTTGATGTCGTTGCCAACAAGAGTCCCGAGGTTGTCCGTATCTACCTTCCTCCTGATGGAAATTGCTTGCTCTCTGGTACGTTTTGTTATAACTTTCTTCTCTGACCTCCACTAATTTTTCATAGTCATGGACCACTGTCTTCGCTCGGTCAACTATGTCAACGTTATTGTTGCCGATAAGCAGGACCATCTGCAGTACCTCTCGATGGACGCTGCTATTGAGCATTGCACTAAGGGTATTGGTATCTGGCCTCAGTTCTCTACCGATGCTGGTCAAGATCCCGACCTGGTCATGGCTTCTTGTGGAGATGTCAGCACCCACGAGTCTTTGGCTGCCATCGATCTCCTGCTCGAGCACTTCCCTGAGCTCAAGATTCGCTGCGTCAACGTTGTCGATCTCTTCAAGCTGATTCACCCTAGTGACCACTCCCACGGTCTTGACGACTCTGAGTGGTCTAGCATCTTCACTAATGACACTCCCGTCATCTTCAACTTCCACAGTTACCCATGGATGGTGCACCGCTTGACATACAAGCGTCCTGGCAGCCGCAACTTGCACGTTCGCGGATACAAGGAGAAGGGCAACATCGACACCCCTCTTGAGCTTGCCATCCGCAACCAGACCGATCGCTTCAGTCTGGCCATCGATGCCATCGACCGCATGCCTCACCTCCACAACCGTGGCTCCTCAGCCCGCCAGGCTCTTCTCAATGCCCAGATTCAGGCCCGCAACGAGGCCTTTGAGACAGGCATGGACCCTCCCTTCCTTAAGAACTGGACGTGGAAGCGCAACGGCCTGTGGAAGAAGGTCAGCGAGGGTCTTGTCTCTCGATAGAAGGATATAGAAATATTATACAGGTCAAGTAGAAATGGATACGACTCGATGTTGGGAATCTGTTTACAAATACAAAGAATTCTAGACGGAAACGAATAGACCAAAGAAATTCAAGAAAAATAAGACTGTGGGCGTTGCTGGGCGGCTGGCTGTCATGCTATCAAGATGTCATGTTTTCACTATTTCCTTAACTCTCTTTACGAATTTTCATAGTTGTGCAGTATGAATGGCTTTTATCTAGTTACCACGAACCACTTCAACTCTTGACTGCGTCTCTCCTCATATGATACTGCACCATGCCCAGCTCAGGGAACTCACTCGTCCCAACGACCTTGAATCCAAACTTCTCATACAATCCTCGCCCCTCGCCAGAGCTATTCAGATATGACATCCACCCTTCCTCATCAGCCCTCTCAACACCAAACCTCATAAGCGCAGATCCCACACCCCGTCGCTGCGCCTCCTTCGCCGTGGCAATGGTGCTCAGAAACCAGTGTCTTTCCCCAGCGACGTACTTGGCCGTGGCGTCAGCATTCTTCTGAAAGAAATCCACCGCAGTGGCCTGATCTCCCGAAGCAGGAAACGTAGAAGCATCAAGTTTCTTCCCACGAGGGGGATTTTCTCTGCGGGCCCAGCGCGCCCAGCCGAGGATTTGGCCATCGTCTTCTGCGACAAGCATGAAATTATCATTCTTGTCATCGATGCTGCTCTGCAGAAAAGAGGTTTGGAACGCTTGCGCGTCAGGGGATGATGGAGGAAAGCAGCGCTTATTGAGGGGAGAGGAGGAGAATGCTGAGAAAAAGACGTCGAGCATCTGAGGGATGTCGTCGTGAGTTGCTGGGCGGATTGTTATGGACGACATGGCCGAGGTTGGTTATAGTGAGGGAGTAGAGAGAGGTTCATGGACAGTTGACATTGCAAGTTTGGGAAGAGTTGGTTAAAGACCGGTATCCGTTGAGTTAGTTGGCCAATAGAGTGAGTCACGCCTATATACGGATATCTGCATAGGCACAAGTTAAGCCGCATATGATGTGTTAGTTTAGATAGAACCTGTATATCTCGGAGCCCAGACATCTATAGCTCCTATTACAAGTGTTCATCAACACTATAAAGGGTTGTGATTCGCTAATAAGTCGTCTCAAGACAACTATATTCTATAACTAACTAGCCCAGATCCATGACTAGCTCAAACGCTCTCTTAGTATTCCTGTAACTGATTTCAACTCCATAAACGCCCAATTCCCTAACTAACCCATCGCCGTGCTTTATCGCTCCAAAGTAAGATGTCCCTTTTGATAATTACAGTGCCTTGACAGACTGGAAAAAGGGGTTTGCTTGCAAGTCCGCATTTGCTCCAACAAGCTCCTTCAAGGCAGCAACTTGCTCCTCACGGCTCATATCTCCCGCCTTGACCTTGTCCTTCCACTCCACCAAGACTCGCTTGAGCATGGCGCTACCATCCTCCATATCCTGCTTGCTGTACTGCAAAGCCAGATCATCGTGCTTGGTGGTGAAGTCCTCGAGTTCGTCCGCCTTGCGCTTGGCCATACGCACTACCTTGTCCGGGAAGCGAACGAGCTCTGCGACGTGAATGCCGAAGCTCTGGTCGCACACGCCCGGTGCTACCTTGTACAGCAACGTAACCTCGCGCTTGGCATCCGCCTCCGAGACTGGCTCTGCGCCAGCGCCGTCGATGTGCGCCGTCACATGGAGATTCTGTACTTGCGGGTACTGGTCGGCAAGGGCAGTGAGCTCGTGAAAGTGCGTGGCAAACATGGCAGAGCAGCCGATTTCCTTAATAATGTGCTCCGAGATAGCCCATGCCAAGCCGAATCCGTCATAGGTCGATGTGCCGCGTCCGAGTTCGTCTATAATGATCAGGGACTCTGCGGTAGCTGACTTGAGGATGTTGGCTGTCTCAAGCATCTCGGCCATAAAGGTCGAGACACCTTTGAGCTGTGAATCACTAGCACCTACACGTGCCAGAATCGAGTCGTAGATAGTCAACTCGGCTTCTGCACATGGTACGAAACATCCGACTTGAGCCATAAGTGCAATGACACCCGTTTGCCGGATGTACGTCGACTTACCACCCATGTTGGGGCCGGTGATGATGAGGAATGACGACTTGTCGCGGGAGAGCTCAACGTCATTTGTGATAAACTGAACATCGTCCTGCAATTCCATGCAAGGGTGACGAGCTTCGCGCAGGATTGTCTGGCCTTCACCACGGGCATGGATCTTGGGTCGGACATACGACTCAGGGGCATGTACTGAGGCGTGAGCGAGGGAGACGATGACGTCCAGGTGAGCAAGAACACCAGCGAGGCGCTCTAGAACAGGACAGTAGGAGGAAGCGACCTGAACAACTTCGTGAACAAGACTGCTCTGTGTCCTGCTGTAGTTCTGGGACAGTTGATCGTACTCGCGGCGGTAAGCCTGCAACTTCTTGGTTGTGAAGTAGACACCGTTCTTCTGTGTTGAGCACTCCTGGTACTTGGAGTTGTTTCGGATACAGCCAGCCTCTTGACGTGTGAGACGCATGCACACTCCGTGGACCTTGTGGCTGGTTTCGAGGAAGATCTTCTTGTCAGGTTCCTGGCCCAGGTCCTTGGCTGAAGTCGTGAACTCGGCTCGAATATCCTTATCAAGCTGGTCAAGCTTCTTGCGGATGATACGCAGGCTCTTGTCGAAATCGGCCTTGATGATGTACTCGTGACGGTCGAGAGCATCGAGATCAACCGTCTGCTCCACCATATCTTGCAACTTGCCCAGGCTATCAGAAAGGTCGCGAAGCTTGGTGGTGTAGGCCTCATCAAGAGGGTCCTTATAGTTCTCATCCATGACACCCTCAAAGGTGCCGATGAATCCAGGCAGGCGAATGACGACCTGGTATGCACGAACGACATCTTCCAGATTGGCCTTACCTCGCTGGAATCGCTTCGAGAGTCTGTAAAGGTCGGGGATAGATCGGAGATGCTCCTCCTGTAGTGTCTGGCGAAGTTCAGTGTCAACGTAGAAGGCTTCGACCAGCTGCTGTCGCTTCTCGATCTCCTGCTTGCTCATCAAAGGCTGCTTCAGCCATTGGGCCAAGAGTCGACTACCGACAGGCGTTTTGCAATGGTTAAGAACACCAAATATGCTCATCGTCTTGGATCCATCTCGAGGTCCTGGCATGAGGTTAAGAGCCTTCAGAGCAGCAGCGTCCAGCTTCATGAAATGCGCTAGGTCGTGCTGATACAATTGATACTGGCCAAAGTTGGAAGGGTCCTGAAGCACACCGAGGTACTTGATGAGGGATGCAGCAGATCCCATGGCTAGCTTGAGATCGGTCTGTGGTAGAAGAGACGCCGATCGCTCGTCTTTAAGCAGACGTGCTAGGTCCTGCTCGATGTCCCGGATACCAAAGTCGCCAGCCGGTCTCTCTGCAATAGCCACGCCGCAGTTGTCGATAATCTTCTTTAACTTCGCCAGCTCGGGGTCCTTCTCCTTTTCACTCTTGTCTACCTGCACCAAGCATTCGCGGACGCCGAGCTGAATAAGGAGAGCCTCAAAGTTTGAGTATAGGTCGTTGTCGAGGAACTCGCTCACACCAAGTTCGCGCACACTGGCGTCAGCGAAGCAGACACCGACGTTCCGGGCTTCAGAAGCCTTTGCGGAGATCTTTACGGCGATAATCATGGGCGCAGACTCGATCTGGCCTCCAAGGTCGTCCTCTACATCCTGTAGATTACCCGGTGAAGCCTGCTTGATGCATTTCCAATTCATGCGACCGGAAGCGCTTTGCCAGATTTCTATTCGCTTGCCTAGTTTAAGTAGGGCTTCTCGGAGGAATTGCCGGAAAACAGTCATGGTCATGGTGACGGAGGGGAGTCCGGTGTGATCATTTCGGCCGAGCTGTCGTACAACAGACGTTGTCTTGTAGACCTGTAGCGTTTGATTAGCAGTGTTAAGGATTTGAAAGGTAGCAGTTCATTAACAGTTTTTGCAATATAATTGGCATCTTGTCCGTGAGAAGTGTACCAATCTCCTCGATCGAAAATGCGGATGGTGTCTTCGTTAACGGCTGGCAATGACTTGAAGAAGCGAATGAAGCCGCCCTCGTCATCGAGCTGGAAAGTCTGTTAGTAAAAGAATTGGCAAAAGGGTTAAGCGTTGAGAATTACCTTTAATTCTGGTCGTGAAGCCATAATGAATGTCTTTTTAGGCCTGTGCAACTCCGGATATGAAGTTGAAATGGAGGGTCCTGTCCTAGTGAAAGTAAGTGCCTGAGAGACGTGGGAGGTCAAGTAACTTGTCGCGTTACTAGCTCCTGCATTGGCCGGGAGACGCGTTTTTAGCGTGTTCTCAATTAAAGTGGTGACACGAAATCATCTCCTGCATAACGTACATAGCGCTTACATAAAGCCTACATATATACATAAGATAAGTACCGTATATTATGCATACATAGCATGTGCTTCGATATTCAATATACGGAATATGCAATTGGCCATTAGTCGATGAAGGAGTGTTGAGTTCAATTGATAGGCTCGTCATCACTTACATACTCCGTCGAGTATATACCAAAGCAAAGGGCTAATGCATATCCCAATGGATTGATCTCGCAGAAGAATTAAAATCCTCACTCGCAACCTAATCCGAGGACTGCGAAATGGCATTTAACAATCAGCGCAGAAGACTCCTTATTGACATGGCTTAGCTGAGATGGGAGACAGGCGCTGCCACAATGCCAGGAGAAAGCAGACCCTGGAGGTGGTAAGTCAAATCACATGGTAAAGACAGCATGGACCACTCAAGACACGGGAAATAATCAACAAAGACACATTTCTTCAAACTATTTCAGCCTCAGGTCCTGCCGTCCAATAAAAGGCGCACCATTGAAAAGGTTCAGCTACGACGAAGCACTTTCAGTCAGCCACAATTTGGTACGGATATATATCGAAATATTATTCGACTGGCGTCAGACGGCCCGAGCAATTGACTCGACTTTTTTCATCGCGGCTATGTCATCGATGGCAAGGGTGGAAATCTTAAGCTGAAGAGGTTGGGGAATCAGTGTCGTATTGTATGCTCCCGTCAAATCTGATGTGACAACTTGTTCTCGATAAGGACTATTGGAATACGCTCTGACGAGTTGCTAGCTTCTGCACTGACTATTCAGTACAAACCTTAGGCCGCTGGGTATACGATTGAACAATGGCCATGAGATACCTAACTCGCAGCCCTCGCATTGGCTACGTCAAGATTAAACTCGTAGAGGCGATTTAACCTTGTTTTTAACTTCTTCCGTGTGGAGAGTTGGCAGAGTTTTCTTCTCCAGAGCCGCATCATTAGATCCGCGGGTTGAAGCTACTACCTGCTAGAACAGGGCATGATGAGAGGTTTAGTAGTGCTTCAGAGGAGATATAGCGCAGCACATGCTATCGGGTCGAATCTTCAGGGTCTTGGCGACAGGGGTTTGTGCACTGAACATTGTCCATCCGGGTTCTCAGTGCAAACCCAAAGTGGTAATTTCCCACTTATAGCCCATCAAGGTTCTCGTCCTCACAGCCAAAAAGTCCACTCTTGTTCTATCTTGGCTGAGGTTTATTGGCCTTTTTGGCTGGCAATGACATGGATGGTCTTTTCTCAGACTCAGACTCAGACTCAGAGTCGAGAGTTTGAGACATTAAACTCTGTAGCTGTTGCTTAGGTACTTTGCCCTCCCTCTTTCTCTCTTGATGCACTGTCTGCTCTGCTCTAAAGGCACAAACTATCCTTCTTTAAACAACCTTTTTGGACAGTTTCGGACTCAAACCGTTCGATCGTTATCCTATTGAGATCATCGGATCTGCCTCCGGAGACACAAGGCTAGCAGATTAAGCATAAACCTTAGCCTGCTATTCCCTACTCTTAGACGCGTTTTCTCGGCTCTCTCGTGCCGTCCACGGCCTCGCTCGACATGCACTCTCCCACTTTGTCCCTCTCCAGATGGGGCGTCATCTTCTCTGCAGCTTCTGTAGCTGCCAGTAACGTTAATGCCCATATTGCCCCAAGAGCTACCCAGGCTCCTTCGTCCACAGCTGCTGCGCCTGAAGTCACTGCCATTACCGGCTGCCATCTTCACGCCTCCGACCTGTTAGTCCCTTATATACCCGTTTCACAACTCTGATAAAGTTAACTGACCTTGTATCCAGATACTGTTTCGCCGGTGAGACAGAGTACTTGGTGGATATCAAGGTTACTGCTACCACAGATGTCCCCTCTCAGTACACTGACTGCCATGCCCATGGCTCCGATATGTAAGTTGCTAAACAAGCCTTCTTATTGGCCATCATTAACCTTGCCTCAAGGTTCTGTGTAGACTCGGATGGTGAAGATGTTGCTGTTCAAGCTGAGGGTGCCGAGTCAGAAGAGGATCACGCCCATGAGGAAGGCGAAGAAGATCACGATCACGACCATGACCATACAGGAGGAAGTGCAACTGGCACTGGAGCTGCCACTGAACATACCGCAGAGGCTGACAGCAACGAGCACTGCCATTTCCACGCTGGTGTTGAGTAAGCTATTCCACCTCTAATTATCACCGACAACCGCTAATAGACCTATCTAGACACTGCACAGGTGGTGACGGCCATGGCCACGGCGAATCTGAGTCTGGAGAGTCAGAATCTGGTTCATCTTCTTCGGCGTGTCAACCTCGAAAGAGAGACTACAACATCGGCCTCCGCGTTGGTCTGCTCTTTGTTATCCTGGCCACAGGTGCCCTGGGTGTCTTTGGTCCTATCCTGCTGCACAAGATGATGCCCAGCAAACTCAGCCTAGTCCTTCTTGTCTTGAAGCAGTTTGGTACCGGCATCATCATCTCTACCGCATTTGTTCACGTATGTCAATTTCACCAGCTCAGAGCAAATCAATACTGACTTACATATCTCTAGCTTTACACCCATGCGTTCCTCATGTTCAGCAACCAGTGTATCGGCGAATTGGGCTATGAAGCTACCACCTCCGCCCTCGTCATGGCTGGTATCTTCCTCTCGTTTCTCGTCGAGTACATCGGCAACCGCATAGTCCTTGCCAAGACAAAGGCCGCGGCTAGCCTCTCCGTAGCTCAGAGGAAGGGTGCATGGCTATCAACCGAGGTTGTTAGTGTCCTCGTTATGGAGTTGGGTATTCTGTTCCACTCTCTCTGTAAGTTCTTCCATCCGTCCACTACTATAACATTTACCAACAGCATTATTAGTGATCGGTTTGACTCTCGTTGTAGCAGGTGATGAGTACTTTATCACTTTGTTTGTCGTTATCCTCTTCCACCAGATGTTCGAAGGTATCGCTCTTGGAAGCCGAATTGCCACTATTGGTACTGCCGCCGATGTCCATGCCCACGCTGTCGCCCGCCCGTCCCAAGACACATCCTCTGCCCAAGACTCGGACAAAGCTCCTGCTTCCACCGAAACTGTCCCTACCGAGGAGATTGCTCCTGCTGGTCTGACCATGAAGAAGAAGCTCGGCCTTGCTTCTCTCTTTGCTTTCATCACTCCGATCGGAATGGCTATTGGTATTGGCGTCCTGCAGCAGTTCAATGGCAACGACAAGTCCACCCTCATCGCCATCGGTACCCTGGACGCCGTCTCTGCAGGTATCCTTATGTGGGTTGGTCTCGTTGAGATGTGGGCTGCAGACTGGATGACTGGAGGTCATGGTCACAAGGCTGAGCTTGCTGAGGCTAACATCCTTACCACCATTCTTGCCGGCTTAGGCCTTGTTGCCGGTCTAGTGGTGATGAGCCTTTTGGGCAAATGGGCATAAAACATGATTTGGACATATCGGGTGTGTTTTTCAGACCATATCGTGGTAAAAATAACGATTGGTTCAGGAGTTTGGTATTTTTACATTCATGGAGTTGGTTTGAGGAGTATGTGCCGTTCGGTCTGCCTCTACACTATAAATGGCGTTGCTAGGATCTAAAGAGTTGATACGAATTAGATAATGATTAAAATAACATTTTCCTCATGCCATATCTTGCAACTATGTCATAAACAAAGTCATGCATGCATGCCAATTCCATTCTCGAGAAACAACACCTACATTTTTCCAGCCTTCAAGCTCTCCAATTCCCTCCCTGCTAACCTTTGAATGTAGCACTAGCTAGACTCGGCGTCCGGTACGTAGGAGCCTTGTACTTAAGGGTCGAGTTGCGCGTACCGTTGTACGGCAGCACCTGTATGGTGCTTTCCACCGGTCTGTACATGACGTCCCAATGATCCGAGATGTTTGGGTTTCCGTAAGGTCTCAAGGCTGCAAACCGCATGCTGTACTGAATATTAGTTAGTGGTCTCTGGCTCGTGAGAAGGCGAATACTAACGTATAGTTTCCAGTTGTTATTCTCGTCCCGTCTGCGAGCTTGCCAAACCACCAAAAGACATGGAAGCCGCGTGGCTCACGCTTAAGAGGGAAAGGGACTGTATCATTGGGGTCATTGACAGTGGGGTCAAAGAACCAGAACTCTTCGGCATCTCGCATCGTTGTTGCTGCACCAATGTAGCCATGCTTGCCTACTTCTGGGGGATACGTCCACAATGACTCTGTCCAGCCTTGCTCGAATATCTATTGACCTGTTAGAATTACGTTACCAATATTCGTTCCAGATAATACTTACATCCCATCGGAGATTGTTACAAGCGTATGACATCCGGCCACCAATCTCAATGAAGTCGTTCGGATCATTTTCGATATTAAAAGACCAGCTGTCCTTTCATCAGCCAAGTCTCGAATTGGAATCAAGCAAAAACTTACGACAAATCTTTGTCTGGGTCTGTGACAAACGGTTCAATAATGAACATATTGTCAAATGCTTTCTCCGTATCGTACGCAGCTCCTATTCTTAAAATCAGCCCATACGATATCGGATTGGAGCCACAGTTGACAAACCTCCGTAAGGGATAGATAGCTTCTCTCCATGGTCAGAGTTGATCCATACCTTGCCGCCATACAGCGGCAAGTAGTCATCGTCAACATCGGGAAGGCCAAATGTCACACTAAACTTGGTAAGCTGGTAAATATTTGACATCAGGTTAGGCCTTACCTCAGTTCCCTCGTTTCTCCTGGTTCTATAAAGACTGTATGTGGAAGTCTGACAGGAGGAACGATATTCTTGGGCTCAACGCCGTAGAGTAAGACCACCCCATAGTCACTATCGAAAATGTTAAAGCCTCCTTGGGGCTCAAGCTTGAAGGTGTACTCATGTGCCCTTCCACCAGTATTGGTAATGTTGAAACTCCATCGAGGTTCGAATAACTCTGTATCTTTCAGTGCAAAAGGCTCGTACTCAAGTTGAGTATCATAGTTGAGAACTTTCCATGCGTCTACCAAACCGGTACCCACTTGAAATGGTGAGGCTTTATAATTGTGAACGTAATGGTTGTTCATAAACGGCAGGCTTGTTCCACTCGAAGCAATGCGATCTCGAAGCGTCTTTGCGAAACCGGCACCGTTAAAAGCACGACCGCCGTATTGGCCAACGAACAAGGCCGCAATGCCTGCAATGTATGGTGCTGACATGGATGTCCCGCTGAGCTCTTCATAGCTTTGATTCAACACTGTACTCATGATCATATAACCAGGAGCGGCAATATCGGGCTTGAGAAGCAACTCATTTGTTGGCCCCCATGTAGTGAAGTAGGCGGGTTGTGGTCCAGAGTCTTCTCCAGTTCTATTGGCATTTGGTTTCGTTGTGACATTAGCGGCAGCAACAGCGAGAACCCCGTGGCCAACAGCACCACTGCTGGAATAAAATGGTCCGAACTCTCCTTCGTTGCCAGCAGATGCTATCACAACGATACCCTTGTCTACCAAGCGGCTGGCTAGTACAGCCCAAGGGTTGTCGGACCACCCGTTCGGCTGTCCAATGCTCGATGTAATAACATCGGCCTATAAAGGTATAAACATCAACCAAACTGAGAGTTCAGCACTGTATTACTTACTCCTGCGTTATAAGCATCACATAATGCTTGCATGATAGTCTCTTCGTCAGTCTCCCAAGGATCCTGGCGCACGTTAGCGGCCTGGCATGTAGGTTACTCAAGAGATGTTGTATACATACATCAGAAAATACCTTGTAGATGAGAATTTCAGCATCGGGCGCAACTCCAGTAAGCCTTGGTTTTCATGTCAATTAGATTATCGAATCATACCACCCGATCTCAACGTACCATTCATTCTCGGCAGCAATGATACCAGCCACATGAGTTCCATGGCCTTGGTAGTCCATGGGGTCATTATCAGGTTGCTTTGGGTGCTTCTTCACATTGTGTGTCTCCCCTAGACGAACAGTGAGCTTTTGATTCAAAAGAAGTTACGTGTCAAACCTACACTCTGCTCCAACAAGGTCATAGCCTCCCTTGACTTTGCATCCAGGGCCAAAGCAACCCCCAAGCTTGATATGATCAGACCTCGGGGTCAGTGTGAAATAGGATAAACATACCGCTTTGTGTGTGTAGTCGATACCTGTGTCTATTATAGCAACGGTTGACCCTTTTCCACGGATACCAGCTGCGTGAAGTTTGTCAACGCCAGTCCAGTGATGAATTGAGTAGTTTCTCGCGGCAGATGATGGGCCATTGGCCGACCTGTGGACCTTTGGCATTGATACTTTGTGAGCTTGCCATACGTTAATAACACCCTCCATCTGACGGAGCGTGTCCAAGTTATCGGTGTCAGTTTCTAACACCATGCCGTTGAAGACATCACTACAATCAAAGTTCTGAAACAATGGCCTTTTGTGGTCGGGTTTGGTAAGAAGCTGGTGTGTCACTGTGGCTAAGCCTCGATTCTGTGAACGTGAGTAACTGATTCGAAAACGGGATTGACTTATGTTACCGGCTCGACTTCAACGATAAACTTGCGGGTGTTTCCACTGCTTCTGTGACCAGTTCTAGAAGAGCCAGCCGCCTGTTTCTGAGTTGCCTCAGCATCGACGATTACCCATACTGAGAATAGCAAGGGCTGCAACAGATTGTATGGCTTCATGATGGCTGAGCTGCTTAAAAGAATGATGAAGAGGGAACAAGCTACTGATTGACCAGAACATCAAGACTTGACTGGCATATAAGCCATTCTTGATATGGTCAGAACTGGTGCTTCTCCGGAAGATTACCATAGACGGCAGGGCCCCGGAAGGCTGCATTGTTGACGTTGCAACTCTCCTTGGAGCCACGGACCGGGAGCAACATGTGTCTTGTTCGGGATGCCGTTGAGTGATCCAGATTCTGGAGGTTTCGGTGTCACAAGGGTATTCCTGCTCCCGTTTTTTTCGATATGGTGATATCCTTAACCAAGGATTGTAGAGTCAGGCAAGACATCTTGTTGAAGGTCGCCTCTGTGTGCGGGTGTACATATCCGGTTAGGTTTTAGATTGACTGACTGTACTAGTATCTATTCATAGATCATCATCGTATCTCAAGACTGTTTGTAAGTAGTAAGCCTGTTCTGACATTGCCTCGTATAACGATTAGGCGTGACGACGGGAAGTTTTTGTGCTGTCTAATAATTCGGTTTGATATACATGAGCTACCCGGAGATTGCTATTACCGGATCGTCTAGATGTAACGCAAGCGGTCTTTTGAGCCTCTTTGCGGCTGTGATAGGCCGGCTACAACAGGCATTCTCGAACAAGAGCCGTTGTGATCCCGAAGCTGTGCAACCTGTGTCAAGATCTAGCGAGATCCGGCAGTGACGGGAGGATCTTGAAGCTGATCACCATATAATTTGCAAGACGTGGATACGAAACAACATGTACGAAACTCGAAAAGGGAGTGATTCATCTCGAAGACATGGCACAGACTTTCACGGAGAGCAGTGGTAAAACGGAAAGTTGGCATTAACAGATATCGCTTCGATATGTGGGTATTTGCTCAAAAGGGATGTGAAGGTGTTGAGAGAAACTTAGAGCTACTAGAGAAAGTGGTAGATGAGGTCAAGGACTTCTTTCGCGTGAATGATGTTGTTATTGGTTGAACATATCAGGAAGGCACTGGTCGAGGTTGGTAGCGACAACTCAGGCACTCCATAGCACGTGAGCCACATACGATGTTAACCTAGGATGAAGCATGCACAGGAGACTCCAGTAACCACATTTTGAAGATCTAATCGTCTTATTCAAATCAGAGTTAAAGAAAGCGACGCAATACACACAGTCGTGTTATCGATAGAGTATTATCACAATCTGACAACATACATTCACAACGTCACAAACCGTTTCAAGAAAAAGCACTTATCAGTGAGCAGGCAAAGAAACTAACAAACAATAGATCACCAAAGTTTCACGCCATTAACCAAAAGTAGTTTCGTTCTCTTTTCTTCAGCTGCCTCTGACTGGCCAAAGCTGAAGCCCGGATCCGACTCCGAGTCCGTGCCTGGCGATCTCTCAGCCGACGACCTGACTCGTTCGCCATGTCCCCAGCCAAAGCCACATGGGACAGAGAGGTCCAGTTTATCTTTTTGGCATATGTTGGCTTGAAACAGCCATGGGGGGAAAACTTAGAAGTCTAGACGTCAACGCATTCTAGAAGCCACAGACACGTCAACTGATTCAGTCAGAGCGAAAACTCGGTCGAACCGTGGCTAGCAGCAGGCTAAAAGCGATGATTAAACGATGATAGCTTGGGGAGAGAGAAGCAGAGGAGATCGCGCGATGCAGGTCGCAGGACGGAGAATGGAGAATGGAGAATGGAGATGTTTCGAAGCGACGCTGCAGAAAAAAAACGTGCAGAAAGGCCATACCCAATATAGCATGTCCCATGAACCAACCATGCTCGCTCACCGGAGGCGGACAAGGGGGCCTGGTTAATAGATGAATTGGCCGCTGGGGAGAAAGGAGCAAGGCTGGGTCAATTCTCTTTGATTAATTATTGTGCGAACAGCAATTGATGATTGCCTCGGGGTGATGCATCTTTTATGAGACTGTATGAGATGTGCTACCAGTCTAACACAGAGTCTCATTTTAATCTCGGCTGATCGACGACTCCAAGTCAATCAATCCACAGACAATTCCTCACGAGAATTATTTCCAGACACCAGAGTCTGACGGTCCCACCATTTTCCTACTTCCCTTCCAAGTCTAACCCAGGATCAACGTTTATAGACTGTGGATACTGACTCGCAGAAACCATGTGGTTTCCGTCTCCTAGCCTCAAGCTTCTCTAGCCTAGCTTCTGGCCTCTAGCCCACAGCATCAGGTTCAGCCTCTCTCGCCTCTGTATCAACATCGGCGTCGCGTGGAAGCCCCAGAAAGATATTTCGATCCATCCCCGGGAACCAATAGAACCTTGTCCATCCGTACTCGGGTTTTTCTTCCTTTCCTTTTGCTTTTATCCTTTTCCACTGCAGCTTCACTCGCCGACTCTTGTCTTGCTTGGCTGGGACACAGATAGTAGGTGCTAAGTCTGCACCCCCTGCGTCAGATATCAACCCACCAACACCATAATCACGTTGGTGTCTTATTTAGCGCTTCCACCGGCGTTGGGAACGGACTTCTAAGGCCCAGGCTAGAAGAGCTGCTAATGTTGGTTTAATCACCATGCAGTAGACGACATTTTATTTGAAAGAAAGACTGGGCAGCAGCGACAAGGAACAAACACCTGTAGACGGCCCGTCAACGGGAGAATAGGAGAGAGAGCTTTGACATGCGTGTTGGTGGTCTTTGGGCTGGCAGTCATATAGCAATCTTGAACACCAAACAGAGTGATTAATTTTTAGTGACTGCTCGTAATAATTGATCTACACATCGTCTGATGAGCAGAGCAGTGATCTCTTTTTCACTAGAATTCTGCTGTGATAATCGCCCCCTAAAAGATAGCTCTTTATGTCTACGTACTCAATTCTCCGTATTCATACTCCGCAAAGATACCGATGTGAGCTCTTTAACCAACCTCCTTCAACAAACGAATACATTCGACCACAGCCATTCTGATGCCATACCATGCATGCCCTAACCCCCCTCAATCCATCAACGTTACATCTTTCAGGGGCCTCAGGCCGCTGCATATCGCTCTCTCCAGAGCTTCGGTCGCATGGCACCCTTGACACTTTTGACAAACTGACATCCACTTTCACGCGACCACTTCCAATTAACATCCCCTGCAAAAGCGCAAACCTCCACCACCCGGGCCTCCCCTGATGCCCGCATCTTCCTTTGGCCTCATTGGAGAGTCCCGCCTGGTCGGCGAAGCCAAGTTTGCACTCTGCACTCTGCAGCTTGGGTATGGATCCGTCAATGCCACTGGACACAGTCCGACAGTGGGGAGAGTCAGGCCTCTCAGACGCTACAACCTCATCTAACTCTCTAAAGTTAGGTACCTTACCTACCTGCTAGTACCTACGGGCTGTTACCCCCGGGTGTCGTCGCCCCCTAGACAATCACCCCCTGCCCTGGGTGACCTCCCAGCACCTCACGTCTTATCTTCCATCCAATCCCTCCCCCTCGCTCTTCTCCGTCGCAATCCTTCTTCTACCCCCAGTCACCCACTCCCATCCACTCATTCATTTGATCCGATCTTCTTCTTAGACGACAGGGAAACAAGACTCCAGGCGATTTGCTTCCATTGCTATTAATGTCCTCTACTCTCTTTTAATACCTACACCACAACCCAACCTAAACATCACCGAAACCAGCCGAGCACTTACAAACACCAATACAATATCCAGTCAACAGGACGAGCAATTGTCCTCCCCCTTTCTCAGCAGGGCACAATCAGCCTCAATACAAGACAAGACAACCCTCGAGACGACACCTTTTACTCCTCCAGTACATAGACAACACGAACCGTACTGCATTGACTGTCGTACCTGGAAATCCTTAATCTCCACATACTCGGACTCCTCAATTACGAATCCAGCCTCCCTCGACACGCTGACTCTCACCAAAAGATCCGGACTTCTCGCCCTGACAAATACACGGGCTTACCTTCTCCTCAACTGAATCTCTCACTTACCAATTAACACCGCAAAAATGGGCAAGTCTCTTATGGACAAGATCCAGGCCAAGCTGGAGCTCTTCCGTCTCGAGCAACGCTACACCCGCCGCCGTCATCGACGTTCCACCTTTGTCTCCAACGCTGTCTACGTCGATGGCGAGTACGTCTACCAGACTCCCAACAGCACTGGCTCTTCCTCTGGTTCCTCAAACATGGACGCTCTCCACGGCGACAAGGCTGGTGTTAACTCCTTGGCCTCTCCCTCCCCTGTCATCATCGATGAGCACCACTTCCCATCCGAGACTCAGCACCAGCAGCAGTTGCAACAACCGCAGATGCCCACTGCTGAGCGTAAGCGTCTGAACCGCTTTAGCTCTATCCCTCACTTCGGTGGCTCCAGCAACAAGCAGATGCCCAGCATCCAAGAGCGACGGAGCAGCATGATCCGATGAGTAACTCACGGATGCTTAAATCAACATAAAAACAACAAATAAACAACACAAATTTCTCGCGATATTCTTCTTTACGATTGACGGAATCTAGCGCCTGGCGATGGATTACAGCTCAGGCGCAGGCGTAGCGGGCGCATACAGCGTGTAAGCAACGGACGGATACGATGAGATGAGATGAGATGAGACGGGAATGGATGAATCGGATTTGACGGATACCCCCAATTCATTCAAGGTTTCCCGACAACGAAAAAAACTCGCCCAGTTTGTTGGTGCATGTCAATGATACTGTCTTAACGCTGTCACTGTCACAACAACGGATCACATCACTACCTCACACTTCTTCTTATTCTGGCTGGATGACATACCAGCCACTGAATCTTGTTTAACGACCTATCACTTGTTGGTTTATTTTTCCGTCCGGCCTGCTTTCCAGCTCCCCTTTCCAATTTTGGGGCATTTTGAAAGCCTTCATTTTTGTACAATACTGGGGAACTACGCAAAGCAAAGCTTCAAAAGTTGGACGTGTCATCGGTCATCACCGACATCTTTACCTAATTTTCCTTTTCCGGCGCTGATTTTTTATACTTTTATCTCTGTCATTGTTGCTTCTTCATTTAACCCAAGCATTCTCGCTGGAAACAGCTTTGGGTTGCTGCATAACTTCTAGAGCTGACGGGCAACTGTCGGACGCTGCAATCTGTACATACAAAGCACAACAGATAAAAGTATTGCAGGCGGGTTTTTACGGAGGGATATGGACTTGTGGAATTTAGCCAAGTTACCAATGAGTTCAAAACACATATCATGTTCAAACTTTCAGAGACACAACATTATTGAATTGAGACTGAGAGTGAAGCGCCTGTGCTGTAAGCTATGACGAATATGGATGAAACAGGTCTCGATCGATACGAGAAGATCACATCAAGGTTAATTTCCCGAAGTCTGTGAGCTATGTCAGTGTCTCAAGCTTTGTTGGTACTTAAAACAAATCCGGTTTTATCTGGTCATGCTTCAAAGTTCAAATCGTCATGTCATCATAACTGTCAGATTCAGAAAACACGAGTGCGAATAAGAAGCATCTCCACTATCATGCAGCCGCATAAAATATGGTTTATTCCCACCAAGTTGAAACTCAATGCCTTCAGCGGATATTCTCCAGCGTGCATACCTCGCATATTATTGGATTGTGTGGAATTTTGAGTTGGGGCGTCGACGTTGGACGATCTTAACGCCAGCGGCTACGCACGAGCTGCACGTCAAGTTAGAGGACTGGTTTCATATGATGCGATCATCTCAAAAGCTTGTTTGGGCAACGCATAAGATCTACCACTAATAGTGTTATTAACCGTGTTTTATATCTTGTGCATGAATGTCTATGCTTTGAGTGACGTGCGAATGGAGTTTGTGTTGGAATAGTCAGGGATTATTCCTCCGGATATGAGAGTCTCTGACATTTCCGGAGACAAAGCTCTCGATGCGATTGGTATATTAGTTGTAAATGTAAGAAGTGGTTACGTTCAGCTTCTCGTGTGTTATCACACAAGCGACAAGTTAAGACGCTCACCATATAGCACAACAACACGACACCAATGCGATGAGCTGATTAACTTATTTTGGAATCGAAACATAAACAGACAGGTCCTATATCCCCTAGCTACCCTGTATCAAGATGCATGTCTATCCTCATGCCTACACCAGCCAGTGACTAATTGTTCCTCATGGCTATCAGCTCAGCCTTACCTCAAGCTTTCACATTGGCACCTAGTGGACAAGTTCACTTCGCCAAAACATAAGCTTCACTAAGTAATGAGTGAATCAACGTCTAAGCCGACAGCCAGACATCACTGGCGTCCATGCAATCCTATTAAATAAACTCACATCCCAAGAAACTCCACAAACGCCCCTCGCTTTCCAATGCAACGTCTTCGAACAAACCAGGGGGGTATACGGCTATGATATGAAACCAAAAGCATTGAATGCCCATCCTATCTCCAAGAGTGGGAGAAGACAAAACAAACCATACGCTACGCTCAAACTGCAAGTCCTCCATAAGCCCTCTCCACCGTTCGGCTTCCCATGCCCGGTACAGTCCTAAGCTGAGCAAGGCTGTCGATGCGGCCACCAGCCTCGTCATCGTTGACAAGCTCAAGGTAATCGACCAGATCACGGGCCTTCTTTGCACCGAAGCCGACCAAGCTTCGGATTTGGTTGAGATCACGCGAGTTGACAATGTCAAGAAGGTGTTGCGTGCGAGGCGACGCGGGGCCCTCGTCGTCACCTGAGAGAACGGATTTGGTAGCAAGAGCTTTGACCTTCAACTTTCGAGCCTTAGGCTTTGCCGCCTGAGCATACTCGTCCTCATCCACATCTGCCTCAGCGGTCTCGTAGTCGCCATCCGCATCATCGTAGACGAACCTTCGCTTCTTTCGCTCCGAGCGGGGAGATTCTCGGCGAGGAGAAGGCGCGGGAGCGTTTCCGTTCATCCGCGATCGTAGTCTCTCAATCTTGTTGAGCAATTTCGCTTGTCCAGGGAAGAAAGGCAAGGCCTTCTCATACATCTTGAGAGCGATATCGTCCTCACCCCGCTCCTTGTGTTGCCGAGCAGCAAGGAGGAACCGTAAACCGTCCGACTTGGAATCCTCTCGCCATTCGTCACTGTCAATTCGCTTCTCGAGAGCCTCTAATCGTTTCTGGACAGCATCGCTAATCTCAGGCTGAATGGTTGGTGGCGGTTGCGACTCCTTCTCAGCTGCAACCCGAGCAGCAAGAATCTCGCTGACCTTCTTCTCCACCATAGCTTCGATCTGAGCAGCAGAGACAGTGATAGATGCTGGGGCAGTAGGTCTTGAGATCTTGCTGGGTCTCATAACGGCATCGTTTTCAGAAGGCCGCTTGATCGGGTTAGTTCTGCGGGCAAGGTTGGAATTCACCAAGGGACGGCTGACAGGCGCTGCTGGCTTTGACTTATCAGTGTAGACGCTGAAGGCCTTCACAGGCTTGTTGGCGTCGACCTTGTCGGCGGCCTTGGCAGCAACATTGCCATTGTGCACATTCGTAAGGTTGGCAAGCGGCCGCAGAGGTTGGCGTGGGATACTGGAGCCCGAGAGTCCCGAGTTCGCCCTAGGAACTTGCTTGTACACAATCTCGTTCTCAATCTCCCTGACCTCAATTCGTTTGGCTCGAGAGCTGACGTTCAGACTGCTGAGAGTATCAAGGTGGTAGCTTCGCAGAGGCGATAGGTTCAGGATCATGATGGTGATGCCATCATTTTGGCCCAGGGACAGGATACGAGTCATCTTGGACTCCCGGTACGGTATCCTCTTATCACCACGGCCAATCGCGTCAATACATTGACTTAGGACAAAGAGACTTTTGTTGATGGCTGCAGATTCCACCAACCTCTCCTTGCCATTGTCGGTTCGGCGGTTATCTTCAGATCCAGCCAAGTCAATGGCTGATGCTGTGCTCTCCTGGACCGCGTTTGAAGTCGTTTGTACCAGCTTGACACGTAGGATAGCGTGACTGCGACTGCTGTGGGCGTTGAGCTTGGTAGACGCCGTGACGCGGTTGTTGTTGGCCTCGATATACATCTTCTCGAAGTCCTTGAGATCCTCACAAGCTCTCTCCGAGAGACCGACCACGACAGTCTTGCCGCTAGCCTCGGCTCGTAGTGATAGACCAGTTGGTGTTCGCTTCTCTGGTGGCTCAAGGAGATCGTAGACCTTGTCGTTGTAGATCTCGTAGTATGACAGGAAGACCTGGACGTCGGTTTCACCCTTGGTGTCCTTCATGATCTTCTTGCCTCTTCGAAAGACGTTGCTGAGCATCCGAGGAATCACCCCACGATCTGCCAGCTTCATACCGCCTCGCATTGTATGTGTTTTACCTGTACCGGTGACACCATACGCGAATATTGTGACATCGTAGCCCTGGAAGAGAGACTTGACGTGAGGTGCCACTATTCGAGTCAACACGCGATACGGAGGAGAATAAAACAA
The DNA here is from genome assembly GCA_900312805.1 of Fusarium torulosum. Lineage (NCBI taxonomy): Eukaryota > Fungi > Ascomycota > Sordariomycetes > Hypocreales > Nectriaceae > Fusarium > Fusarium torulosum. The sequence goes on from ONZP01000399.1 coordinate 32,625, forward strand.
AAGACGTTAGCTTGTGAGATCGCACCTTCAGCAGTAAACAATTCCTCTTGGGTCGTAGCTCGGTCGTAGACGCCATTGAACGCGAAGGAAAACTCTTCAGCCTCATTCTTGGGGTTAGGGATCTTGACCACCGTGTTGGGCTTGCTGGAATCGACGGTGTCGGCTCGAACGATAATATCACATTCTCGCTCCTTTTCGAGCAGGGGCCGTATCCTGGAGACGACTCTGACACTCATTGTGTATTCGGTATCAAGAGGATTGGTTGTGAGGAGGGGTTCACGCAGAGTAGTGCAGGCAAGAAGCTCAAGGTATCGTCAACTCGGACTCTATCAACCTACCAAAAGGGCCGCTACCACGTCCTGAAAGTTAGTAAAGGTTTGCTATAAGGAAGATAGCATGGGTCCGCGTCTAGCGAGATGGAGAAGAAAGCACGGGCGTTGGCCCAGCAACAAGACACACGTGACATGACGTGTGGGAACGGGAAAAGCCGCTAACAATACTGATGGCTCAGCGGCCGGCTTGGGCTTGGCTTCATGTGAGGTGGTAGGTATACAAGTGTAAAGCTCTTTCGGAGCTCATATATCCAACAAAAATGCGAGGCCAATTACCGCTGTCAAGAGCGACGAGAGGGCTCCGGCTGCGGGCATTGCCTTCGTATACTTGCACTCAATGCAGGTCTATTCAAATCAGCGCTGCGCCGAGCACTGAAGCGCCCAAGGTTGGTGGTGATGCCTTCGGAGCTCTTGAGACGAGGGATCCTGCGGGTATGATTGCGCCCCGCCATTGCCATTGAGTTGTAATGTGATTAAGTCTCTGACCTTGTGCTTGTATAGATGCTCGATTCGAGGTTCTTGGTTCGCCATATTCGCTACTGTCTGTGACCCTGTCGGCATCGCAGAAGCTTTATACTCGGAGGGGCACATTGGTTGCTGTCGCAGGCAAGCCTGAAAATGTGCGTAATTTCTAGGAGGAAGCGAAACTAAGGCAGTCTTGTTAATAACATAAGTAGGCTCAATCCACTCTCTCGATCCTCAACCCGATTACACGAGCCTTGCTTGGCGTTCCCTTCCTTTACCAGCGCATCTCAGCAACGACACCCATCACGGCATTGATCTCGACAAAGTCACCCACGACCTCTTTTACGGTTCTTCACCTCGATGGAACGACGGATTGGATGGTTTCACAGAGGAACGCGCTACTGGCTTGGACGGGACATACTCTTGCGCCGTCAGCGTGCATCCAAAGCAGGCTTACACTCGCTCACTGGGGTAACACCCTCTTGACTGGACGAGGTCTTGCTGCTCTATCAGCGCCAGGGCAGATCTACGAGCTTACTCTTAAAGAGGGAGAGGAGTTTGTGGCGCATCCTGGTAGCGTTGTGGCTTATTCTGTCAACCGATATCCCCCGCAGCCTTTCCGCTTCAAGAGCAATAGTCTACAACTTCAGGTGCCGTCGCTGTCGAGATGGATCTCAGAGCCTGAGTGGGTAAAGACTGTTCGCAACTCGGAGGTCTGGAAGTACCTGGCACGGGCCCTCTACAGTATGCGAACAGCAACTCGACGAACTATCTGGGGTGACCGTTTATTCCTTCAGTTCCATGGTCCTACAAAGGTTCTCATCTCAAGTCGAGGCGTGCGCGCCGCAGACGTGCTCACCAACAAGCAAGTGAACGAGATTGCTGATGTACAACCTGGCGTGCTCTCCCAGGCCGTTGAGTTGACCAACAAACCCAAGTTGACAGACGGCTCTGAGAGCAAGCCCGCCGCTATTGAGGGTGCTAAGCAGGACCTGGCTGATAGGTCTGTGACTGGCATTCACGTCGCTTCAGTTGAGAAAGATGGCAAGGTCAAGTTCGAAGACAACAAGGATCTTAAAGAGTTTATCCGATGAGAATAAGCATGCATATAGGAGAAAACGAAAGGTGTAAGCGAGCGATGTTGCAGAGATGAAAAAAGGAGTGCAGATGAGCAAGAGACTTTTATACTTACACGAAGTTTTGTTTGTAATGTACGATTACCTATACTATCTAGCATAGATTTAGGCCTTTATGTATCAATATTCAGAGGTTCGAACCAATTCATCTCGAGGCTCTGAACTTGATATTGGATATTTATGGATTAAGGGAAGACCATTCTACAGTATTGTTTTCACGAATAGTAGGGATATAAGCCTCTCCTAGACATTGCCACCATATATTGTTCAACAGGCTAGAGTTTGTGTTACTGGCAACGTGATTCATGCGGCCAGCTACTGGTACCTAGACAGCAACCCTCTGTCTAGAATGCAACAAAAGGCCCCCCTCTTGATTGACAATACGGAGGCCGAAAGTAGAAGTCATAAGCAAGCATAGTGTTCGTTATTGGACGGTTTCATCTGCTAGTTTGGGCTTAGATCTTATTAAACAGCTCGCGACTCGGCTCTCGACTTAAGTCCAAAAGCCGAGTGGGAGAATATTAATCAATCAGCCTTACAACAAGTCTGGGATGGGTTGTTCCTTCAGACGCATTTCTCGCCAGTAGAATCATGTTTCAGATAATTAGCCAGATATGATTAGAAATCAACATACGTTCACGGCTGTAGTCGTCCATAGATTACAGCTGAGGTGCTGTAAACCCGATCCATGCCCCTCACGGATTTATCGATACAGCGTCTTAACCCGCCCGTGGAATTCAAAGACCGAGCTTTTGTCGGTGTCGATCCCTGGTCTTTGCTTTTTCGCCAGCGGGAGATCTACTATTACCCCACCAAATAGCACCTCCATTTGAGCGAGTAAGTTAATGACAAGGGTACGGGAAACCATTATATACTCCGGTCGCTTGGAGCAGCTCCATTGAATAGTCCCGAGGAGATGTTCCATGTTATATAAGTAGCCGTGATATCTCTCTGCTGCAGTAGCACTGACGGAGCACTATCCATCACTGGCAACTGGAGTGGCAGTGAATAATTAATTAATCTTTTCATTCCTAGGTACCTAGTTGTTTAATGACCATCTCGATTAGCAAACCTCAACTTCTTATCACCTCTTCATCCTTCCTACACAGTCGCAGCCATGGCTCGATCAACAATATCTTCGTCCTCAGAGACAATCAGCGACCGAAACATTCAGCCCATCACATCAACTGATCCAGAGAAGCAAAGTCCTCTACCATCCACCAAAACAGATGCCAACTTGCACCCAGAGCCCGCCAATGCAGTCGCCGCAGACCTCGAGCGTGGTGAAGGCGACGATGAGAAGAAACAGCAGCAACCTCCAGCCGGACCCCCGCCTGGGATGGCTCCCGCAGATTTCCCAGATGGAGGTCTTGAAGCCTGGCTGGTTGTCTTTGGCGGTTGGTGTGCTCTGTTTTGCACGTTCGGTCTTGTAAACTGTGTGGGCGTGTTTCAAAAATACTATGTTTCTGGACCATTGAAGGACTATGATAGTTCCTCTGTGAGCTGGATCACATCTGTCGAGACGTTCTTCATGGTGTTCTGCAGCGCCTTTGTGTGTATAACCCATCTCTTGTGAACAGACATCTGAGTAACTAACCTCGCATTAGTTTGGCCGTCTTTTTGATGTGTATGGGCCCAAGTATCTCCTTTGGTTCGGCACTGTCGTTTATGTCTTCGGCCTCATGATGGTATCTCTCTCGACAGAATACTATCAATTCTTCCTTTCCCAATCCATCGTCGCAGCCATCGCATCGAGCGCTGTTTTCAACGCCTGTATGTCCTCGCTCATCACCTGGTTCTTCAAGCATCGTGCCGCGGCATTCGGAATCATGGTCTCGGGCTCGTCTCTTGGGGGCGTTATTCTCCCAATCATGATGGACAAGATGATCAAGAGCGTCGGGTTCCCCTGGATGATGCGTACTGTGGCCTTTGTGTTTCTGTTTTTGCTCGGCATCGCCTGTTTCACCGTCAAGTCTCGACTGCCTCCTCGCCCTAAGCCTTTTATATTCATGGAATACCTCAACGGCCTTCGCGAACTACCAATGCTCATCACCGTCATCGGTTTCTTCTTGTTCATGTGGGGCATGTTTCTCCCCTTCAACTATGTCCTGCTCCAGGCTGAGGCTGCGGGCATGTCCGAGACCTTGATCCCTTACCTGCTACCTATCCTTAACGCAGTGAGGTAAGTTGTGACCAAGCTGACCTTGTATATTATCAGCATGTACTGACTCAGTTCCAGTATTCTTGGCCGTATCATTCCTGGTATTATCGCCGACAAGATTGGTCGATACAACGTCATGATCATCATTACCTTCATCTCCGCCCTATTTTGTTTCTGCGTCTGGATTCCCGTCAAAGATACAGCCGGCATCGTCGTCTTTGCCATAATCTTTGGTTTCTCCTCAGGTGGCTATATCAGTCTTGTCCCCGCTCTCGTTGCTCAGCTTTCCGACATCCGTCAGATCGGTACTCGCGTTGGAGCTGCATTTGCCATTGCATCTTTCGGTGCACTGACCGGAAGCCCTATCGGTGGTGCAATCGTGTCATCGCAAGGTGACAACTACCTTGGTCTGCAGCTGTTCTGTGGTTGCGCCATGTTGGGAGGTTGTATTGCCTTCTTTGTTGCACGTTACGTGCAAGTCGGTTTCAAGCCGGTCAAAGTCTAAGACCTACGTCTTGAAAACCACATCCGCTTTACACTTTGGTCAAGTTTTGACAAAGACACAACATAGAAAAGTAAAGGTCAGATGATGATGCAGGATATATGTTTGTTGGTATAATGATAAGTCGCCGACCAAGAAAGGCTTTGGAATTGCAGATGGAAGCAGGATATACCCTTTATATGACTGGTGATGCTTCGGGGTTGAGTAAAACAAGATAGAGACAAATGTGACAAGAACTGAGAATAAGAACAAAATTTGTATACAAGATCATTCAGTCATCAATACATGTTGCCAACTGGAGACAAAAAGCAATGTGCCAACAGTATAGAAACAAAATAATTGCTTGCGGTGGATCTTACGATTCAAAAAACAAAATGGAACCTAGACTTGGTCGAATCAGCAAAATGTAAAACAGATATTGTGTTGAATATGAACAACTGAAGGGTATAAGATTCTCAGATACAGATAGAACAAGTTAAGTGTTTAATCATTACGATCATAAACAGCCTCTGAAGCTAAAATATCATCATTGAAAGGGAGGGGCGGGATAGGAGGGAGGACAGACGAGAGAGGGGATTCAAACATACCACGAATCGATGTCAAGCAGGCCCTGACAAGGGAGTGTAAGTCTTTAGATCTTAACATAATTAGTATGGTCCAGAAGAACAGCAATTAAATATTGACTAGTGGATGTAGGGGATCAGGAAATGTGATAGAAATGTAAGTGTTTAATCATTGAAGTCATAAACAGCCTCTGAAGCTGTATATCATCATGGTGAGGTGAAAAGAAAAAGGATTAAGCCACTTACCACACCAGGTCCGGTTAAAAGCACGTGTTTTCAAAAGGCATAGCTACAAAAAAAAGTCTATAGAGTCAGTGAGACGCTCAACCATAGTGACCAAACAATGTCGATTGAAGAGGGAATGTGCTCAGGAAAGATAGAACAAGTTAAGTGTTTAATCATTAAGATCATAAACAGCCTCTGAAGCTAAAGTATCATCATAGCAAAGGGGGAAAGAGGAGAGATGAGGGATACATACCATATTGGACCGCGTTAAGGAATACCTTGCAGTAGGCAGACACAGAGTTTCAATAAAACCTGGACTCAGTCAGTGAAACATCCGGGTATAGTTGTTTAGCCATTTGACTAGTAAAGATGTGCTCAGGATAGATAGAACAAGTTGAATGTTTAATCATTAAAATCATAAACAGCCTCTGAAGCTAAAATATCATCATAGCAGACGGGTGGAGTCGGGAGGGTTAGGAAAACACTTACAACATACCTTTTGGAAGAAACCTGACTGCCCAAGCATGAGATGGCACAGGTCAGAGTTTCACATGGAAACAAAACAAAACTCCAATTCTCTAGTGTAGCATCTCTTCCTCGCCCAGAAGAGTTATGTACAATCGCTCCCGTCCCGTTCGCCTGCGTGTGGTTTCATGTTTATTGGCTACCCTCGACAGTCGCCTTGATGGGGTTAATCTCAACACCGTACTTCTCACTAAGTCGCTCCGCCCGTCGTTCCGCATAACCAGGAGGTCGGATGCCTGTTGGTGTGTGAGTTGCTGTATTCCCGAGTCAAATACCGTGCGCGACTTACCTCGGCCCTCGCCAATCTCTGAAATGGTCTGCTCAATGGGCAGTCGGGTGCTTCGTCGGACAATTTCCTTGCGCTCGAACTCGTCGCCCTCCCTCTTGAAGCTGTCGTAACGGCCTCCGAGGTAGTGGAATGTACCCTGGAAGAGGGCGAGGCCAGAACCCAGACCCATGACAATGGGCATTCGTTTCGCTGCAGCGTGTCAGACCATGTTTCCTCGCGAGTTGAGTTGTAAATCATGTCATACTGGGAAGACCAAGAACAGCGCCCAAAGCAAAGCCACCAAGGGCAGCTGAGAAGGCGTCGTCCTTTTCGCGGAGGTTCATCGAGCTTCGCGAGACGAAGACGTAGGCGGCGGGGGCGGCGGCTGGATGACCATGTTAGCACTCCAGAGCCTCCAATTGATATCCTCGAGCACAGTGTCTCATACCTCCGAGACCGATAATGTAAGAACCGCGGGTGAAGACGCTCAGGATGCCGACATTGTTCTTTGCCATGGCATTCTTGATGGAGGAGAGGAAGAGACCACTCAGACCACCAACGACACCAGCCTTGGCAGTGTCATCGAGGACATCGTGAGGCTTGAATGTGTTGTCGGGCTTCTTGTGAGCCGGCAGATTCGCGCTCGACGGTGGGTGCTCCATGGCGAATGCAAGTGCGAGTGCGATTGCTGTGAGAAGTTGGGAGCTTTTATTTCTTGGGCCTGAGGTTGAAGCCGAGCTATGGAATCTGTAGGTTTGAGAGCCTCCACTGCAACACGTGACGTTGGTCATTCAATTGCTCTGTTCTTATTGGTCTGTGCTAACTCCAACAAACTCGATTGCCCGCAGCTCAGTACGTACTAGTACTTTTGATATGCCCCACTACGAACCATGGAGACTCAGTGAGAAAAATGCGCTGAGCTCGACAAGATATTCTTTGATTCCAGCTTCACGTACTGCTTAAACCATTCATTTCGGCCTCAATTGATCTTCTGAAGCTCAGAGCATCAGTTCTATCTTCTTATCTTTCACTTATCTCTCATATGCTACGACATCGACGTCACTTAAACCGGCTCTAGATACGGCGTCATCTCCAGGCGCCTCTTATACAGCTTGATACCTTGTATAAGAGAATCAACACACTCCAGATATTCATCCCATCCGACTTTTAACTCTCATAACCTAAAAAAGCGGCGTATCTTCATTTTCAGTATCATAAAACAAGCATCAAAATGGATCCGCTCAAGAAAGACCCTCAATTCTTGACCACCTATGAGCCTAATATGTATTACCCGCCTGATGGCGGAGAGCCAGTCGAGATCATGGATACCTCTGCCACTGACCGTGCTTCCATGACTGCCAAAGAGTTCAATGAATTGAGAAAGGCTGAATCCGAGGAGCAGCTTGCGAACAAAAAGGTCTACTTGGAGCATCAAGCGAAAGGGAAAACAAATAACGGCCAAGAAGAAACTCGCGAGACAAGTAGCGTGGTCAATGCAAACCCAACAGAGACTGCCGCTCCTGCTCCAAGCTCTACAATTCCTCAAAAAAGGCCCGCTGAGGATGAGCCCGAAAAGTCCATGTCCAAAAATGCCCTCAAACGTCTGAGAAAGCAGCAGCAGTGGGAGGCCGGCAAAGAAGATCGCAAGCAGAAGCGCAAGGACAGCCGCGTTGCTCGCAAGGTTCGCAAGCGAGAGGAAAGGGACGCCCTCATTGCACAAGGCATAGATCCTTATGCCGACAAGAAGCAGAAGCCTCCATCTGTCAATGTTCCCATCTCACTCATCTTCGACTGCGACTTTGAGCAGTACATGCGCGACAAGGAGCTTATTTCTCTCGGCAGTCAAATTACCAGGTCATACTCGGAGAACAAAAATGCAAAATTCCGCACACACATCTACGTCTCGAACTGGAAGGGAAAGCTGGCTGAGCGGTTCCATCAGATTCTTGAGGATAAACACCATAACTGGAAGGGTATTGACTTTGTGGAAGGGGACTTTATCGAGTGTGCGGGAAAAGCTCGAGAAAAGATGAAGGACAAAAATGACCACATAATTGAGCCCCTTCAGCGAAGCCTTGCAGAGAAAAGTCCTTGGGTCAGAGATGAAAAGGACCCTCTGCCTCTGCCAGATCCAGAACCAGAGCCCCGTCCCGAGTACAATGACATTGTCTACCTGTCCTCAGACTCTCCGTACACCCTCGAACGACTCGAGCCCAACACAAGCTACATCATCGGTGGTCTCGTTGACAAAAACCGTGAAAAGGGCCTGTGCTACAAGCGTGCAAGGGAACGTGGCATCCGCACGGCTCGGCTCCCTATCGGCCAGTACATGGTGATGCAAAGCCGAACGGTCCTCACGACAAACCATGTGATTGAGATAATGCTCAAGTGGCTCGAGTACGAGAACTGGGGCGACGCGTTCTTGAGTGTCATCCCCAAGCGCAAGGGAGGTCAGTTGAGACAGCAGGAGGGTGCTTCGGCTGAAGTAGAGGATACTGAGGGGGCTGGGATCGAGGAACTTGAGGAGGAGAACGATGAGATCAAGGACCCTGATGCTGAGGAATCTTCCCCTGAGCAGAGTACCCCTGAAGCCGAGGTTACTTTAAAGTGAAAATATCTGTATTAATGCCGTGCTGCGCCAGCCAATTCCAAATAGAAAATGCCAAATCTACCACATATACACTGTTCATAAATCCACCCCGTCTTATATCACGTCTAAAAGTCCATACCATCATCCTCCCGTTCCCGCTTAACCTTAACGTCCTTCTCATCCTTCATCAACCCATTAATAAAATGCCTAAACTGGTCGATATAGGGCTTCAGGCTTGTTTTTTCCCAATCAGGCGTGCCCTTACCACCCTCTTCTTCCTCCCCCTTCCAGGAGTCAATCTCCGCTAGAAGGCCCTGTACTGTTGGCACGGCCAAGGGGTCAAAATCCTCGAGGTTCTTGGTGTTGATGGGCACACAAACTCGACCGGTGCCTGGGTGCACGACAAAGGGACTCTTGAGCAAATGGTTGAGTTTCTTGCTAACTTCGATATCAAGTCGTGGGTAAGTGTACTCCAGGACAATGTCTTGCTTGGCTTCAAGGAGTTGCCTGGCATCGAGGTTCTTGCTGGCGCCTGACTTTGCTACAGCGTCGATGTCTGCCCACTTTGATGCAGAAGCACGTCCAGGAGCGGCGTCCCATTTTCTTCGTAGTGATTCGTTAAGATTCTGGTTAGGTAGGAGTTGCAACAACTTCTCAGACTGCTCAGCTGAAGCCCAGGGGTCTTGAACATCAAGAACGTCCTCTTGGAAATGGGTCTTGAGAATCTCCAAACTTCGTCTGCACGTTGTTAGTACTCATACAACGCAGTATACTCTTTTGTGAACTTACGCCAGATGAGGATGTAGCGGTCTCCTCACATTGACCTTCTTTCCACTCTGCGCACCTCCTTTAACCACCTCAAGGTAACCTGCAATTGCTCTTCTCTTCTGGTCATCCATTCCTCGGACCTTCTTATCGCAAACCCAGGCGTGAACACCTCGTCTACCCGAGTACACCCAGATAATGTGCTTGAAGCCAAAGTCTTCCCGTAGCGCCACATCGATCACTCTAATAGCCATGGTCATAAACTGCCAGCATTTGTTGCAGATATTTGCTTTGTCACAGCACGTTCGGATATCATCGTAATCTGTCACATCGATATCGAAGCACAGCTCTTTTGCGATGGGCTTGAACGCGGTTGAGTTGCGGAGTGTCTTTCGGTCGCGGGGATTGGTGTTGTAGACTGGACCAATTTCGAAACGAGAGGGCATCAGACGGAGAATGTCTTTGCGGAGCCTAAGCCATTGTTAGTATTTGACCTCAGAAACGGTTTATATTGCTTACGTATCGGCGGTAGGGAAGGATTGGTATCGGAGGTAGGCATCGTTCTGGAGTGTGAAAGCAAACTCTCGGTTGCCAAAGTCGTTTGTTGGTGTAGGGCCGTGGTTGAGCCATTGAAATAGATATCGCCAAGGGAATAATCGCTGGTAGAAACTTCGCATGACTTCTGGGTCTGAAGCTTTCAAGGACATGGCATCACTGTAATGGTTAGTTCTTTTATCCTGGGCCAGAACATCTTGCTTCTTGGTTTCTACTCACAACAGCGGGGCGACTTGTGAACTTGGTAGAACAGCCGCAGAGCTGGGGAACTCCTCGTCCGAATCGACATCATCAAACAAATCCTCGAGCTGCTTGGTTTCCTTCTTAACGTCCTCAGTCTCGGCCATGTTGGTATCGGCTTCTGGCGCATTGGGGGTCCCATCAGAGATTCCTGCCTCCTCTGTTGGCTCATTCTTAACGTTGTTTGGGGATGACATGGCTTCTGATTCGACAGAATGGGGCATATTTGCCTAGCTCGAGACGAATTGGGTATGCGATCAGTTCTCTGATCGTATATGAATTCGAGGTTATCTTCAGCTGTTGGTTGTCGCAGTGATGGATAGAAGATTGACCAAAGAAAGATACCTACCCTAGCGGCCGAGGGGTGGAACGCGTCGGGCGCGTCTTTTCGCGTAAAGCGGTTTCCACTTCGGGCAACTAGACAAGTTACGTACCTCACTATCATTATTAGTCTCATCACATAAAATCATGCCTCCTCTTACCACCATCAAGGATTCCATATTTGTTTGTGTTACTAACACATCATGACATAAATTGAAACCATGGACACCAGGCAGTTCTCAGACAGCACACAACGAAGAACGATATTATGAAGTCCACTAAAAGTCAAGAAGGAAATATCGTTCAAGCTCAAATAAAGATTGGATATTAAAAATATACTTTTAATCGATTCTCAGGATTTACACCTGTATCTACATCTATGTTCATGGGTATTATCCAAAATACATTCATCTTTCAGCCAGCAGGCCTACCTTACTCGACCTCTTCAATCTTTCTAATCATATCACCGCCAATCCTCGCAATTTCCAGCAGTACAGCCTTTCGGTTTACCGTCACAATATCCTCCTCTTCGTCAGCGACCGTGCGGAAGTTGTAAGGCAAACCAGCACGGAACTTTTGCTGCTGGAGCTTCGGATTCCAGATAGCTCCAATCACAGTATCGTCTTCATCGCTGGCGTTGGTTCCTCGGAAGAACACAAGCGTATCTTCGTACACGCGCTGCAACTCCTGGATGAGAACATCGATAGGGTGGGCGCGGATGGGGAGCGGTGCGCGACCTGTGCGGTCGTCAAGGTTCTTGAACTGGGAGTGGCGACGAGCAGAAGGATCGGAGGCTGCCTCCCGAAGAATGGAGCGGACGGCCTTGCGGGAAAGATGGAAGAGGACATCGTAATCTTCAAGAGACGTGTCAAAGAGCTCGGTAGCGTTCACGCGATATCCGCTGTCCTTGACGAGTTTGCATGCAGCCTTGGCTAATCTGGTCATACGCGAGGCGATGAGCTTAGAAGGTCCATTGCGGGTATAAGCCAGACCAGAAGTGTCGTTTGAGGTGGCCACGATCATGACTGTGCTGTTCATGTTGGGGTCCTTCTTGCGCCAAGCCTCAAGCTCCTTACGAATGCTATGGCGGTTATCGTCCGTCAGCTCCTCAGCCGAGTCGACGATCAAAGGCTCGTCTCGCCAATCCCAACGAGACAGGAACGTCAATGTGCGTAGGAATCCAGTTGAGGCACTTGTAGGAGCCCGCCAGGGATAGGGTTGCAAGAAGACATGTAGAACAAAGAGCTCGATGAGCTCCTCGCTGATATGGCTGGAGAGCTTATGGGAGTTGAACCAGTGCTTTACCAAGCGAATGGTTTGAGATAGAGGGTGCAGTCTTGTGCAGAAAGTCGCAATTGTCTGCGTATGGATTGGGAGAGTGGCGAATAACCAGTTAGTTCTGGCGAGGGCCGCTTCCGACTCCTCGCGGATATGGTGATCAAGCATCTTGTTCTTGATCTGACGTTGAAAGAGAATATCCTCCAAATCGGCATGAATTCTCAAACGGAATGCCGCACCAGACTCATACACAATATCGAGATAAGCTAGGTTCTCAATACCAATCTCTCTGTTTTCCCGACCAAGATAGGTAGTGATGTTCTCTTTGGTCGCTGTAAGACGCCTGTCAAAATCAAGGAGAAACTCGATCTTTGTCTCTTGGATGGCCACGAGGTTCTCGGGCCACCGGCCTGATGCCTCAAAGTAAAGATTGACGTCTATCGGCTCGATAGTGCCTGTGTGGAAACCAGGGCGAGGGGCCTCGACTGAGGCGTATCTGGCGGCTGGCGATACTGCAGAGAGCTGTCGTATCTGTAGCGGCAAGTCCTCAAGGTTTCGGATGTCGAACTCGAGAGTTTGGAATGCCCGTCGAGCCGCATCGAAGGCCTCCTTATCCGTGTGAGAAAAGTTAACGATATTAGAAAAGTCTGCACCGAAAGAAGTGATATCTTCGCTGGCAACCTTCAAATGTCGCTTTAGAGTGTGGGCTGCAATCTCCTCGCAAATCTGGAACGGAACTTTGCTCGACCACTCCACACACTCAAGGATGCTGCCGTCCTTGAAACGGCGAAGCTCAGCCTTCTCGCCCCAGAACTGTCTGAACTTGGCAGCGTCCTTCTGTTCCTCTGCTGCGGGACCATGCTCCATTTGACGGGACATCTGAGCAAATTCGAACATGACGCCAAACTGAACCTTGCTAGAACCCGATGATGGCGCAGAGCCCAATGACCACCCAGTCTTTGCAGGCAGCTGGAAGTGTACAAGATGAGCTCGAGTACCATATGCCTTCTTGAGCACTTTGTGTGCCTCCAGGCTGAAGTCCCAGGCAGGCCCTCTGCGATCAGGGGAGTTTAAGAGTTTTGCAGTATCCTGATTCTTAATCTCGAAGATGGCGTCGAAAGTCTGAAGAGGTGCATCGGACTTAATAATGAAGGTTGGGTCAAATTTGTCGGCAGCTGCGTCGGCAAGAAGGTCGGTGGTCGATTTGGCATGCATTTGGAGAAGGGTGGCAGACCAGGGACTCATCTTTGCCAGTATGTTGAGTTCTCGGACTGGGTCATACATGACAGGGCCAGCTTCTCGAACAGTATCGGCATTGATTTTCGAGGATCCAAAAACAAATGGCTTCTTGTTGAAATCAGTAGCTGAGAGAAACTGAACAGTAGCCTTGAAGAGCTCAGTACTGCTCAGGGAGTTTGAAAGCGCTGCATGGCCGTTTCGCCCACCCATTTGGAGTAGCAAAGCAATCATAACAGACCACTCGAAGTGACCGAATCCACCCTGAGACACGGAGCTACCAAACCCTCTCTGCTGCAGCCAGATTCTTCCGAGCACACAAGCATCAGTCAAAGCTGGGCATTCGTTCTTGGCATGTGTGAGAATACGCAGGTAAGAGATGAAGGTCTCTTCGGCTTTCAGAGTAGAGTTGTAGAAAGGTGTGCCGGACTGAGTCTTCTTGTCGTCGGCCTCTCCAGTTCGGTTATTGTTAGAGCTTGGGAGCAGCTTTGACTTAGGGAAGAGGCCATCGGGCGCACAGGGGATAAGTCGAATGGTGTATGGAGACTTTGCAGCCTTAGTCTTCTTCTTCGAGGCCTTGTTGGTCGTTTCCTTGGTGTCTTCCTCCTCCTCTTCAGGCTTAGGTCGAAGCGCAAGTACAGGCAGTAGCGGGTTCTCGTTGAGGTATTCGAAGCCGATATCGAACGAATCTTCCAACTCCTTCTTGACGCTGGCGGCGATGTAGGCGATATAGTATGCTCTACGGTAGAAGTAGCGCATGCTTGTGAAGTCCTTTTCCTGAAACATGGTCTTGGGCATCTGAACTACCATGTCGATGCCAACATGCGCCTGGGACTTGACCATGGTTTTAGCAACGTAGCTACCGACGACATTGTACGAAGCGGGCTTCTCATAAGAGAGCTTGTAGGGCGCATCCTTGGCGGGCTTCGGATCGGGGTAAGGGATAATGATGCGATGCTTCTTTTCAAAGCGGTTTGTAACTTCGGTAATCTAACAATGTATTAGTCTTTGAAGGCTCACAACTCTTTGGTACGGTGGAACAAACAAGCTCGGGTCCGTGGGGAACAGCAGTGTCGACGGCTTCCTTCAGGCGATGGAGGTTTGTGTCAACACCCTTCAGCGTCTTGCCGTAGTCGAGTTTTGCTTCCTTGAGAAGTTCGTCGGTTTGAAGGACAAATGTGCTAGCGGTTGAGACTCTGGCAGAGCTCTGGGCCTCGAAATCAATGAGAGCATCGTGTCTCAGGCCAGATCCGGAGTGATCCAACTTACGGCGCTTTGAGCTAGACTCCATGACGATTGTGTTTTAGGCGCCAATTGGGGGAAAGGCGATTGTCGTCGTTACGGAGTGTTTCTTGGTGTTGAAGCTGCCGCTATGGTTCCATTTGGGTGCAGGCTGGTAATTTTTTTCTGCGACCATGAATCTGCGGGGCGATAAGAAGCTTATCGGGGAATAGGTACGTACCTCTACTCCACGAACTTTACCTTGACCAATTTCACCTCCGTCCATTTATCACAACTTTATCGGGTCCGAGCCTCATCAAGGATCATGTCATATGTCATTCATAATTATGAATTTCCTTCTCCCTATCAAAAGATCCCCTCTTACACTGTGAATTCATTCGTCACGAAATCAGCTTTGAAATTACTCAAGCCAGATCTTCCTTGCACGCAGATTATGCAGCTACTGTGGTGGGATTGTCCAGGCGATCACATTAAAACAACTCCTTGCTTTACTTGAATCCATTATCCACCAAAGAAAGTCCGCCTTGCAGATGCAGAGCTGCAAGCTGCAGCACGTTGGTCCACTCTGATATCCTCACCTCGTGCCTCGCATAAGTTTATAAGCGTTAGCTTTTGTTTAGTTCGCCCTTTTATGCCCCTCCATGAACCATTCAGCCATCCAACCTCCACGATCGGTGATCGTCAGCCATATGTTCGACACTGAGACAAACCTGGCTTCATGTTGGCCAAGCCCACGCACTAACCCAAGTACAACCACTCCCGGACTATGTGTGTAAATTAAGAAACGCACTCTTCTGAGACAAATGTTTGATGATTTGACCGTTCAGACGTGGGATATCGGGTTGTTTACCATTCCAGTGCAAACGCAAGACAGACCAAAAAAAAAGACAAGGCCCTGAAAATCCACCAACAACTTCAGCTTTTGACTTTTTGGCGAGACACGCATGTTAATACTGATGAGCGCCAAAGTCAAAGACATCACCAATGCGATGCACAGTAGATGTGCTCTGCTCTGCATTAGCTTTCCAGAACTAGAAGAACCCCTACTTGATAAGAGACGACCTAGTCGCTGCAGGTTTCTTCCGCCCTTGAACGTCTTTGACCTTTCTGGAGTCTTTCAGTTGGACGATTGGTCCTTAACGTAACACCAAAAGGTCCCCCGTTAGCCCGTTCTTGCGTTTGTTTTGTTGATGTTTTGAATGTCTTGCCCTCTCCTTGCCTTAACCTCCATACCACTTAGCCTGAGTTGGCCTGGCAAGCCTCCCAGACGCTCATGCACCCGCCAGGTTCCGCTCTTTCAGTCTCGAATCATTGCTTTTTTGCATGTTTTTGTGCACTTGACGGCACGCAGCATGTAAGGAGAGTTTGCACTGGGAGTTCTCGGAAATTGCCCTCTGTCAATCTGTACGCGGCTATAAGTACAAGGTTGACCCATGATCGGGATATCGATGGCTTGCTGATGCAAATCATATATCTCAACGTTGAATAGTTCGATCGTGGTCGCTGTCGACTTGCTTGGCCTTTGATTCACTTCCGATATCTTTTCCTTTTGTTAGACTGTTGCCTCACGGCCCCGTCACTCTTCTTACCATAATACCAAACCGTGCTTGAATCACTTGACGATCCTGTTGACGAGGTTCAGCAAAGTCAACATCTCTCGAGTACCTTTCCACA
Organism: Fusarium torulosum; assembly: GCA_900312805.1. NCBI lineage: Eukaryota > Fungi > Ascomycota > Sordariomycetes > Hypocreales > Nectriaceae > Fusarium > Fusarium torulosum. Next base: position 48,703 of record ONZP01000399.1, read on the forward strand.
TCGCCAGCAATGGAATCATACACAAAACAACGGCCATCTATTTCGCTCTCCTCATCAGTCATGGACCTGGATGCAGACCGGAGAACACCATCGCCAGTACCATCTCTGGGTCACGACACTCTGAGTACTCCCATAGCAGACATGCCCACGCCACCAGCCTTTGCTTCCACCTTCTCGCTACCCATAAATGCCGCCAAAACCCTATCTCTCGATGCTCCTAGCTCTCCAAACATCACAACTGATAATGACTTATTTCCTCCTTCATTGCCTCAGACCGAGACATGTGCAATGGACAGACCCGATATGTCTATCATTGGTGGAACTCCCGATTTTCTTCTCCTGTATTGCTTCAACATACAGCGAGCTGTAAACTTTTACTCGCGCTGTTTCGGCTGGAAGTTCTATGGCGACATGAACGCTCAGCAGTCTGATGACCCCTACATGAGAAAATGGGGATCTTCGCACTTTGACGTGCAGCCCATGAACTTCTTCAATTCGAGCCAGAGCGATGGATCTCGCATAACAGGAGCATTGATCCAAGCGAGAAGCATGGGAGACATTCATGTTCAACTTGAGCACAAGAGACAAATGGCCATGGCGAATGGAGCAACACCTTCATGCCATATTCGCGTAGCTGATCTGGGAATGGCTGAGTCGTTGATCGAATACCACTACGGCGAGGTCAAACAGTTGCGATTCGGCGTTCGACAATGCATCATGGACATTGGCGAGTTTGTTGACCCTGAAGGAAACTTGATTGGCCTCGTGTCTCTGCACCCGGAAAATGCCATTACCACAATGAATGTGGATTAATGGATGAGGTTGTTGAGTTCTCGTGATAAACACCTACAGTGGAGGATAAAGGAATACCCGGTGGTTTCATTTCGTTCATCCGCTCATATGAGCTTGCCTTAGGGAGCTTGTCATGATCCGCATTCAGGATCATTGATTGAATTTGGAGTTTGGGAGTATTTGGTTAAAATATCATGGGGCATGTGGTGTTTGTGTTGTTAGTTTGCAAGGAAGAGGGGATCTCGGTCACAGTACAGTACGTAGCCGACTTCGGATCGGAAAGCAGCCGGAACGGAACAGTAAAGGGAAGGGAAAGGCTGAGCCTCTGAGGTAGTCACAATAGTTACTACTAATACACAGAATACCATTAAAATATAACGGCGACTGAACCCCGAACTGTTCGTCTTCAAATGCCAGTGAATTTACCAAACAAAGTTAGCTCAGCAAAGACCAAAAGCCGTCTTCCTTCTACTCCGAACGTGTCATGAGAAGCTCCATCCTATCATGACAAGTAAACTCCCGACACGAATAGCCGGTAGTCTTCGGAAAACCCATTACCCGCCCACTAAACTACAGCGCCTGCTCCGGACTTGAGCCCCCGCCCAGAGGCGCTGTTGTCCAATTATCCTCGGCCTCCACAGGGGAGAGCACTGAGATCCTCCACTTCCCGCCGTTTGTGCTGCTGGTGCCGGGGTCATCGGGTATGACACGGGAGCCCGTTGAGGGCATTAAAGCTACGTAAAACAGTAGAATTATGGGCAGTGATGGCCGAATGCCGACTTTCGCTTCCGAATTCACAGCGCGGAACTATACTTGAGCTTAGACGGAGGTCAACTTACGGCCACTCCCGGTCTCGAATGCCTTTAATAAACGGACAGGTCCCCCGCCAACAGCCCGCGGACTTCCCCCGTCATCGTCGGTTCAACGTCTCTTTTACCTTCTCCTTCGCCAATCATTATCTCTGAGGAATAGTGCTGGTGCTTGAAGCTCAATTGATTGCTCAAACAAGTATATACTATAATTATCGCCTTGGCCGACTGCGGGGTTGTTCGACGTTGAAGCTATCCTTACCCATCTCATCCTTCCCTCCTCATCCTCTTTCTTCCAAACACATACACAAGATGCCTTCTGCAGCTTTCCGTTTACGGACTCTCCGAGCATTTACTCGCAATCCTACCAACGTAGGTTCTTCACACAGCTCAAAGAGCATCATTCAGTTCCCCAGTGCATACTGACAGCTCTCAAGCCCAATGCCGTCCTCGCGCGATCCTTCTCGGCCACCTCTCGCCGCGCCGAGATCAACAAGGTCTTCCCCTCGGCCAAGGAAGCTCTCAAGGACATGAAGCCCAACACGACCCTCCTCTGCGGTGGTTTCGGTCTCTGCGGTGTCCCCGACTCCCTCATCAACGAGGTTCTCGAGAAGCCCGAAATCACCGGCCTCACAGCTGTCTCAAACAATGCCGGCACAGACAGCTTCGGTCTCGGCAGACTGCTCAAGACCAAGCAGATCAGCAAGATGATTGCCTCCTATATCGGCGAGAACAAGACTTTTGAGAAGATGTACCTCACCGGTGAGGTCGAGCTTGAGCTGACCCCTCAGGGAACTCTGGCTGAGCGATGCGCTGCTGGTGGAAAGGGTGTGCCCGCCTTTTACACACCTGCTGCTTTCGGTACAGTCGTCCAGACAGGCGACCTTCCCCTGCGCAACAAGGCCGATGGATCGCCTGATGTCTACTCTTACCCCAAGGACGTCAAGGTCTTTAAGGGAAAGCCTTACCTCCTCGAGGAGAGCATCGACGGCGACTACGCCTTCGTCAAGGCTTGGAAGGCCGACAAGCTTGGTAACTGCCAGTTCCGTCTCGCCGCGCACAACTTCAACGGCGCCATGGGCCGCAACGCAAAGATGACCATCGTTGAGGCCGAGCACATCGTCGAGCCCGGTGAGATCTCACCTGAGGCCGTCCACCTGCCTGGTATCTACGTCAAGCGTGTCATCCAGAGCACCGAGGAGAAATCGATCGAGAAATACACCTGGGCCAAGGACCCTAACGATCCCGAGGCTACAAAGGCTCTGGGTTCTGGCGACACAGCTGCCAAGCGTGAGCGCATCGTGCGCCGTGCCGCTAAGGAGTTCAAAAATGGCATGTACGCCAATCTAGGTATCGGTATGCCCATGCTCGCCCCTGGCTTCGTCGGTCCCGAGGTCGAGGTGCAGCTGCAGTCTGAGAACGGTATCCTCGGTCTTGGCCCCTACCCCCAAAAGGGCGCCGAGGACGCTGATCTGATTAACGCTGGTAAGGAGACTGTCACTCTCAAGCCTGGTGCCGCTGTGTTCGGTAGCGAGGAGAGCTTTGGCATGATCCGCAGCGGTCGCATCAACCTCACCATCCTGGGAGCTATGCAGGTCAGCGCCACTGGTGATTTGGCCAACTGGATGCTTCCCGGAAAGGTCAAAGGATTCGGTGGTGCTATGGATCTTGTCAGCAACCCCAGCAAGACCAAGGTTGTCGTGACAATGGAGCACACCGATAAGAAGGGCAATGCCAAGATTGTCAAGCAGTGCGCATTCCCTCTGACTGGCCGAGCCTGCGTGTCACGAATTATTACCGAGCTGGTAAGTTTTCCCTGAGTTTGATGTTTCTTAAAGATGATATACTGACTATCTACCTAGGGTGTCTTTGACGTCGACTTTGCCAACGGCCTTACCCTCGTTGAGATCGCAGAAGGCGTCACCGTTGACGAGGTCAAGAGCAAGACGGAAGCTCCCTTTCACGTCGCCGAGGACCTCAAGCCTATGTTGTAAATGATATAAAGACAAAAGATAAGAGAAGGAACGATTTTACAATTGGATACCATAGCGCATGTTGATGGGAAAAAGCAAGAGCTGAAGAATGATTACCCGGCTACTGAGAAGAAAAGGCTTGAATACTGAAACGAGCGGAACGGATGAAGCCATTATATCACAGGGCGGCCGTTGTCAAGCCATATATGCATGGCTTCGCTTGTTCCCGTCTGTATGTGGAAAAAAGATAGACGGACTATCTGACGGTGTTTCCGTTTGGAGAGAGAGTAGCTAGAGATTTGAAAGCGACAAACAATATATTAAATAAATAAAAATATAAATGAATCCATTGATACTTCTGTGTAGATTAACTGTTTATTGTGGTTTGTTGCATCAATTTCACTGTGATTGTGTCGCTTGAATTGACCGATCAAACTACCTACTCTATAGTGAGATGGCATTCCTCCAAACGCGTCCTCACCAAGCAGGTTTCGATAACCTTGCCACATTGTCAACCTCATTTAGTAAGCTTTTCAACCTCACTCGGATTCTTCAACAGAAACTCATATGATTGTTCTCATATCTAGTTTTATCAGCCATGTTTGACCAAAGTTCAGGTCAGGTATTTAAGGAATATGTCATGTCGCGTGAGGCTCTCACTGAGTCCGATAAAGATTCAGCGGATTGGAGTCGGCGTCAGCCATATCCTGGGTTCACAGCTCGCGGCACTCGTGGACCTCGACCGCTGGTGGACATGGCCATTAGCGTTGTCGCCGATAATATTGGCAAGGTTCGCTCAGTGGCACATCTAGAAGCTATTCCGAATAATATGCTATGGCGCATCTGGCGGTATCTGGAGGCGAGGTCAGTGAACACTGCGGATGGTGTAGGATACAGCGAGATATATGAGACTAACGCTCTAGTAGAGGCGTATGTCTTCATGCCTGGAAGCTCTTCTCCAAAATCCTCATGGACGATCAAGACGACAAGACTCTTGGTCTGTATCGCTTTCGACAGCACATCTGCCATCCTGGCACCAATCTCACCCGCTATACCCAGCCTCTAACGGCACCGCCAACAGACTTTATCACACATCTTGTGCTCACTGGCGGTTGCTCCTTCAATACCCATGACCTTCTCTGCCTTGCCGATATGCCCAATCTGGGTGCGTTGGAGCTCATCCAACCGGCCGATGAGCTCCGAACTGTGTTCCCTCGTGTCTCGGACCGTCTTGTTCGGGGGTGGACGGAGAAATCTGATCCATTTCCCTTGCTGCGGTTATTGCGCATATGGGGTGATCAGTCAACTTCCCAAGAGTCGCTAAAATGGGTATCGCGGTTCCCTTCTCTCGCCCTATACGACGTCATGGGTGCAAGGGGGGATTGGACCACGAGCTACGAGTCGGCTACGGATAATGGGTGGGAGCAGACTGATGCACCATCTGGGCTGGAAGACTCACTACTGAGATATCTCATGTTATTTGCGCCTCTGGAGGAAAATGGGCGCAAATCTCTGCGTGACCTTGCTGCAAGTATCGACAACGACTTGGTCTCACTATGCAGCGACTCACGATGCGCCGTCAAATCCGTCCAAGACCACCAGGCCCCGCCTCTTCTCGACTATCTCACCGATGCCACAAAGATGCAGACACCCTTGTGGGACACTGATGCCGCATCTCGAGAGGCCCGCGCATGCCATGGCGTAGCTTTCGAGTCCTGGGCATTTTGGCTCTATTCTTTTCTCGGCCAGCTCAGTTCAGACAGAGATCTGGAAGCTCGTGGAGCCCGACCTCCTACCAAAACTGTAGCAGGTCCTTTCGTTCTGCCCTCGCGACCACTTGCATGTCTTCACCTAGGCCATAGCTCTCGCCACGGTGGGATAGGCACAAGACCATCATATGTCAGTAGAGGGCTATTCGCGACACGGCAATATACTTTTACACGGGAGAGTGTTGTCCGAGGTATGAATGAAGCGAAGTCGAAGCCGAAGCCGAAGCCAATTCCCAAGAAAGAAGTGAACTTGGTAGCTTCAGAGCGGTCTGCGCCTGTGTTGGCATTAAGGAAACTGAAGAGAAAACGACTTGCTGACGTTTTGGAAGATTTTTCGAGGTGAAGGGAAATAGTCTGAGGTTTCGTGAGGCTCCTTTGATGTATTATTCCTCCAACATATAACCTTATTCTCATCGAGGGGGCTGGGTGAAGTAAGTTCCTATTCGCACATATCTCGAACTTTATTGACTGATGCCTGATTCAGGAGGTTACAAGCTGCAACAAGCGTTACTCATCAGGATTGTTCTATCCATATACCACCAGGCCCGTGGACGTCCTGCTGCATCGTGAAAGCAACGTAGCATATGAGCTTTGTGCCCAACGCCTCCTGGTCAATATCAGGGACCAGATATCTTCAAGTGCTGTTCGAGACTTCCCTGCAGCATGCTTGTTCGGCCAAATAAAACGCTGCCTGCTGTCGCCATTACATATATGCTTTGGCGCTGCAGTCTTGACCAGTCCACGCCAGCTTTGGGGATGTGCCCTCAAAACAATATTGTTATTTCATGGCGGCCAACACGATATTTATAATAGAGATGAAACTTGGTGCTCATCAGCGATTAAGAAAGAAACGAGTAAATGATAAAATGTTCGGGAAATTATATCTTTGTTTGTGCAAAGCAGACATTCCTTGTTCTCTACACTGACAAAATGTTGCTCATGAAAGGAGAGCCCTTTATTAATTCACTCAAAATGTTGATAACTTAGACATTAGGTTTTCTTCAAGCCTCGCATGCTTCTTTCCTTTATTCCCTCAGAGTTTAACTTTCTAAACATGCTCAGTATTGGTTCTGGCATATGTCTCATTGTGATGTGAGGTTGTGTTTGTCTAAAGCCAGCTACCCTATACCATGGAGCTCAAAATTTGCGAACCTGACACCAACAATTTATGTAGGCAAAAAGAATGGTTCCCAACACTTTAAACCCATGCACTCCAATGAAACGAAGAGGAGTGGGAAAAGGCTCTTCAGCATTTTAGGTTCGGAGTTTTAGAACGATTTTAGGTTCTAGGAAGAGGACCACTGCACCACTCTTCACTCAATGTATACCATAGAAATTGAGAATATCAAGGTAGATCAGGCAGAGCGACAACTGAACACACGGTGCACAACATTTTGACATGCACCTGATAAGGCATGCTCACAAGGACCATCACAGGTGGCCGTACTCACCTCTCATGTGACTCTAAGTCACATCTCTCTAAAAGAGATCATTGCAAGATGGTATGTACCGCGTCAAAATTTCTCTCTCCCAAAACAGCCGAAGCCGCAACCAGGACAGAGGGTAAGTGTCAGCGGTGAATTCATCTTTCCTCCAGTTTCCCCTCCAAGTACCTCCATGGTGTAATGAAAGCCAGAGTGAATTTGAAGGATTCAGTTTTTCTAGTAGGTTGAAGAAGAAAGGAAAAAATCAAACAAAATGGGGGTTCGGTCGAGGTGGTTTTATTTACATGGGTGGGGCGCCAAAAAGCGGGATCACGGAATATAGATGTGCCGAGTTCAGGGTACATCTGATGGATCATAAGAATTTGGGTGAGGTCATGAAGCAATTTCTTTTGTTGGAAAGCCAAGGACTCACTGCATAACTCAAAACCTGTGCAGGCATATTCTCCTGTGTATTTTCAGTGAACTATTCACGTCCATACCGGCTGATGTGCGTCTTTCAACAAGATTAATGCATGTTCGTTGAATCAGCATCCATACTACTGGTGTACCATATGCTCTGGGCTGTGTAGGGGGGGCCTACTGCTACAGCTGAAAAGGCCGCGCCTCGTGTCGCGTGCGTAACAGACAAAGATGCCATGCATGCATAGGTAGACATTAATTATTGCTTCCCAAAAGAAGCGGATCAAAGCACGACAAACCGGGGGTCTTTAATTCGTGCAATGACTCAAATGGTCTGTGGAACTTCGAACTACAGTCCAAGGGTCCCCCCGTTATCGTTCCTGTTTTTAGCTTGAATGTGTTGTATAGCAACTAATTGCAATCCCATTCGATTCGCTCGATTGTTGAATTAGTTGAGTCATGCCCTAAGTAACCTTACAAAGTGAATTATTCCTGTATTGTAGTACCTTGATAACGGGCTACGTACAATACAAAACTTTCCGCCCGTTGATCAAGCTTTTGAGACCCCAAATTCCAAAGTATATTTGCTCTACAGTGACATTTACACCCTCTCAACTCACTGTTTGACTTTTTTTTTTTTTTTCATGCACTGAGTAACCCCTGAATTATAAAAAGTAAGCGATACCCCAAAGGAAGTTCCTGATGGACAACACTTCTGATCTTTCCCTTCTCATCTCCTGTTCAAAGCTGCCGTCATTACCTACCCCGCTACCCCGCCTCTGAACAAGAAACAAATATCCAAGAGACAACCTAACGACAAACAAGATATTATCTCTGCCAAGTTTCTCTCAACAACATCAAACTATCCAAAGATACTATTATCTCTCTCTTCTTCCAAAAACACTTCATTTCGCCCACCTCATCACAACTAGTCCATTATGGCACCCGGAGGTCCCCCTGGAACAGGCGCTCGTGGCCGAGGCGGAAAGTTTCGAAAGCCCACACGTGGAGGTATGTCTCCTTCGTCACTTGTCTGTCAATTCACACGAGATACTAACAAACATTTTAGGCGGTAAGAAGTTCTCACGCGACATCCGACCCCTCGACGCCGATGGTAACGAGGTGAGCATGTGGGCTGCGGGCGAAAAGCCAGACGGCGACAGTGACGACGACGAGTCTTCTGAAGAGGAGACCTCTGAAGAGGAAGACAATGAGCCAGAGGCTGGACCTGCCGAGCCAGAAACCCAAGAGGAGTCGCGCGAGGCACGCAAGGCCGAAAAGAAAGCTCGAAAGGAGGCAGCCATTGCCAAACTAAGGGCCAAGACCGTCGAGGTTGGCGACATGCCCTCTAGCGACGAGAGCGAGAGCGAGAGCGACGATGATGATATGCCCGCCAACCCCAACCACTCCAAGGAGGCGCGCAAGCAGGCTGCTGTAGGCATGGAGGAGATCACAGAGGGTGTTGAAGGCCTGAAGGCGGCGCCCACTCGACGTGAGCGTGAGGCTCTCGAGGCTGCCGCTGCTAAGGAGAGGCACATGCGCCTAACAGCCCAGGGCAAGACTGACCAGTCCAAGGCTGATCTGGAGCGTCTCAAGGCCATTCGTGAGCAACGCGCTCTCGATGCTGCCCGAAGAGAAGTGAGTTCTCAACCTTTGTCCGATTCTTGCTTGAATTCTAATACTGACACTATTACCAGGCCGAGCGTGAAGAGAAGGATGAGCAAGAAAAGACCAAGAAGGCCGAGATTGAGGCCAGAGAGGCTCGTCGGAGGGAGGCTGCCGCTGGCAAGAAGGGCAAGAAGAAATAGACTGTCCCAATAGGCGTGCGATCCCAGAAGATATAGTATAGTAATCGTATCGTAAGCTATGATACCATGCATGACTAATGACCACACATTCCTCATGAAGATAAGAGTTATTGGATCAGATCACGCAGCAACTGGTATTCGCAATGAGTTCCTGTTATCTCTCCTGTTCCTAAGACGATATAAAAGACTCTATGTTACGTTTCGTGTTCGTGTTTGGTGCTGTTTTCAATTGCAATACATGTCCTGTCCCCTTATCCATCGATCAGTATTCAAGGCTGTTATGTGATCCTCATCAACGCTCCCAAAGCCTCAGCAACACTAGGGAGTATGATCACGATTGTTAGTTAATTACAACAGCTTGAAATCTGTATCGATAATTGAATGCTGCCGAATGAAACTACGGTTTGGCTTACGGCTCCATAACTATACACATCGACGAACTTGTTCTCATAGTCTTAAATAAAGGGCTTTTACTTCAATGAATGAGACCAGTGCCTCATATAATCAGGTTTTTTGAGGTAGGCAGCCGTAAGGTAGTTCAGCGGTCGATAACCTGTTCGTGTAATGTTGCAGTGAACTTATGTAGATTGGTTATTGTGCTATATGAAAAAGCATAGTGCTTCTATTGTGTTAAAAGAGGAGACTACTGTCGTGCCACTTATTCTGCCTTAGTAGATTGTATCATCACATCGAAGGTGTATTATACCCAGTTGGCGTAATACGATTTGTATCTCTTGGCCTGAAATGAGGCTGATAGAAACTTTGAAGACCCTGAAGTTGGCGCAGGTACGTACCCTCTGTAAAAGTGAGCTAGCGTGCAGGGGTGGATCAACCGCCCGTCAAGTTCCCCACACAAGGCCAGGCGGTTGTTAGCAAGAAAAAAAAATTACAATTGATCCCCCCAAAAAATTGAGGTAGCAAATCGCCATCCGAGCTTTCTTTTCCAACCTCTTCCTACCAAGAGCAGCAAATCATCACCACTTCTTTTGCATCATTGGCTCAGACTTGTATCTGCAGTATCCCGATAACAACGAAACCTGACCGGGTAAATACATACGATAATATGGCCGAGTCTTTGCAGGTCCGTTGTCATAACCATCCTCGTGCCCATGCCCCGCCCGTTACACTTCACTTCAGACTTCCGATATGTGGTGATAGGAAGCCTCCAAGCTGACCTTGAGCGCTATAGGACCGCCTGCGCGACCACGCAAAAGCCTTCGATGGCCTTCTGAGTCTTATTCCCGCCAAGATGTACTACGGTGAAGACACAAGTGTATGTGAATCGAACGTCTCGTCGATCCCGAGTCAACCCATCTGCCGCCTGAATATCTACACCACATGCCCTCCTATCACATCTTCCACTTCATACATAGCCGAACAAGAGGCTAATACACATCCATAGGAACAATGGAAGAAGAAGAAGCAAACAAAAGAGGAGGCGGCGGCTGCCCGTCGTGCCAAGTTGGATCCTGATAGCGAACTAAATCGAAACGCCAAGGAGGTTATGGACGAGCGCGCCAAGAACAAGCGCAAGGCGCGCGAGATGGAGCAGCAGGACGAGGCTGATAATGACGACGACTGGGAGGAGTACGAGCCTGTCCCTGGCGTAGACTCCGAGAAACCTGGTGAAGGCCTCAAGACCAAGGCGGCCGAGACCAACAAAAAGCCCAAGCTCGACGAGAACGAGGATGTTGAGCCCAAGACCATAACTGAGGCGGCTGCCCTTAAGCAATCAAGGAAAGAAGAGAAGCGAGCGGCCAAGAAGGATAAGAAGAAGGATAAGAAGACAGAGAAGAAACCCACCAAGACAGAGGCGCCTGAGGCCGAGGACAATGACGCGCCGGCCCCGACAACAAAGGCTCAAAAGCAAGCCGCCAAGAAGCAAGCAAAGGCTTCCGCTACTAAAGCCCAGAAGCAGGAGGAGAACAAGGAGGACGACGAGACAACAACCCCTCGCGGCGACGATGAAGTTCTACCTATGGATATCTCAGGTTTGGCGAAGGACGAAGAGGCCAGTGGTAACTCGAGCCATGAATCCGAGCCACACTCCCCTACCTTTGACACAAACGACTCTGCAACAACCCCAGCCGACGCAACTGCCGACCCTGCCAGCACCACTACTTCTATCTCATCTACCGTTCCCCCTTCCGAGAAGCCCAAGCACATCAAGCTCCCTGCCGACACCACTGCCATTCGACAGCGTCTCGCTGCCAAGATCGAGGCTCTCCGTGCTGCCCGAAAAGCCGACGGTCCTGACGGAAAGCCTATCCGCACACGCCAAGAACTCATCGAGTCGAGACGAAGGAAGCAAGAACTTCGAAAGGCCCACAAGCAAGAGATGCGCAAGCAGGCCAAGCTGGAGGAGCAACGCAAGCGTGAGGAAACACTGGCATCCAACTCGCCGGGTATTATGAGCCCTGCTGTCGAGCTCGACGAGGCTGCTAGCAACTTCACATTCGGCCGCGTTGCCTTTGGTGATGGCGCTCAGCTGTCGCGTGATCTCGGCCATGTTCTAAGCCAGGGCAAGAAGAAGGGTCCTTCCGATCCCAAGACTGCCCTCATCAAGGTCCAGAACCAGAAGAAGCGCCTCCAGGAGCTCGATCCCGAGAAGCGCGCCGACATTGCTGAGAAGGATATTTGGTTGACAGCCCGTCGCCGTGCCGAGGGTGAGAAGATTCGCGATGATGAGGCTCTCCTGAAGCGCGCCGTCAAGCGAAAGGAGGTTGCCAAGAAGAAGAGCGAAAAGGCCTGGCGAGAGCGGTCTGACGGTGTCAAGATGGCACAGAGGGACCGTCAACGCAAGCGAGAAGACAATCTCCGCGCACGACGCGACGACAAGCTCCTCGGAAAGGCAGGCAAGAAGAAGAAGAAGGGTGGCGCCACTGGAGCCAAGAAGAAGGGCCGTCCCGGTTTCGAGGGAAGCCTGGGCGTTGGAGGTCGAAAGAAGTAAGCTTGACTAGGGACATGATGAGATTGAGAGACGAGCAGAGATGAAGGGAAAAGACTGATTGATTTTTTACTCTTTGATGTAATTAAGATACACGGCGCTGGCGGAGTTCCGGTCGGCAAAAAGGAGAGGAAGAGGAAGTATTAAAGGCATCTCAGGAATGAGCTCGGCGATATGCGTAGCCTAGTAGTGCAAATTCCCATGAATTCTTCAAAGCATCTTGTCTCGATCGACTCTGTGCCCATGATCATGATAAGCCCAATCAACATCACCAGGTATATAACATAGCGAGAGAAGAGACCTAAACCGCCTAAGATCTGTAGAACAAACAGACGCCCTCATCGTGGTTCGATAAAAAGTTGTCTGTGGCATTTTTTTTCTTCATTACAACAGAGATACCAGACCCAAGTTTAACGACAAAACAGCAACGGCTAAGTCACGCTTCACGCATCAACCTATGAATTTCGCCCCATTTCCCTAGCCTTCCTAGAAACACACCAGCACACGACCGACACATACACAACAGAGTCAAAGTCAGAGTCACCCTGTCCATCTCCTTTTTTCGTTTCCCAAAAAGATAAAAGGAAGAATAGATAAGTCTCGACAGAAATAAAAAGGACATTAAAAGAAGAAGTTTGGGTGGGATAAAGGGTAAGCGAACCACCAACACCACTTGTTCAAACACCCAGGAATATTTCAGCCTTGGCTAGTCATTTGGCCAAGCTCCAATTTGTTATGCATTGGAACAAGCCACAGCTTTATGTAATCAAGCTGGAGCAACGTCCCAATTCCCTTAATTTGCTCCTTATAGTAGTGATTGTTTGCGGAGACTCGTGTTGTTTCAGCGTTGGTGAGAAGGGGGTGCCATGCGACTGGTGTCGTCAAAGTCGTTTCGTGAGAACAGGTTAAAGGTGGATTATGATCGGGTAAGTTGGAACGGAGATTCGGGGGAGAGCTTGGCCGGACTAGGACGCTAGGTAGTTGAACGAGTATGTACCAAGACGTCATGTTTGGCAGTGGCATGCACACACGCGGCTTGCGTGAGCACGTCTATAGGAGGGAGTCAAGTCGAGTAAAGACGCTCAAGCAAGCCGAAACCACCTCGAGCTGAAGCTCCTTGTCTTTGCCGCTGTTGACCTCCTGTAGCTAATGTCAGTAATGGAAAAGCGTCTCATACAACATACTGCCTACCTCATTGATCAGCTGAGGCAAGTTGGCCCCAATGCCGTTTTGTGTGGCCTTCTTGCCGAATGGCCATTGGCTGTAGTCGGCGAGCAGATCATCGGTCTGCGCAAAGGCCCTTTCCCTAGCCTCGTGGCCAAGGGATGCAAGGGCGTTCTCGAGGACATTAGCAGCGTAGGCGGCGCAAACCATGGCGATACTGCGCATATAACGGAACTCAAGCGACTCAGGTAGGAACTGGCTACCGTTGAGGACGACGGTTCGTTGGGTAAGGATGTTGCGAACGCGGCGGCGGATCTCCTCCTTAGCACCACCATCAGCGACAGGATGAGTTGCCATATCGAAAAGAAGGAAATTGCGTTTCTCGGTGCGGAGGATGCCCTTATCGACAAGTCCCTTTGCAAGTCGTTCTCGAACCTGCTTGAGTTGGTATCCGATCTTCATCAAGTTCCAGGTCTCTCCTGTCCAGGAAAGAGTCAGCGCTGGCCATCGGTGTACCTGAGGGATAGTGGATGGGGGTATTTACCGCTCATGAGGTCAATCCAGGTTGCGACGCTCATCTTCTCGCTCTGCTTCATCATCTTGAGGGCTTCGTCAAGGAGAACCTCGCCGGTAAGGGTGTCGTCAATGACCTCGATGTTGCGGTCTGCGAGGGGGAATCGGCGTCTCGAAGCATCCTTCTCCATTGCGATGCGACCTCGGAAGGCCAGCTCGATGACGATACATCCTCGCAGGGCGTAAGAAATGTTGTCGTTCCAGAAAGAGAGGTAGCCCTGTAAGGAGGTTGATAGTTAGAGCTGTACCGTCAAGGACAAAGGGCACGTGTATGAGCATGTGTGCCAGCCTACCTGCTTATCCTTGAGGCCAAGTAGCAACACCTCTTCCATGAGGGTGAGCTTGGGCTGCTTGCTTCGCTCTGCGCTCTCGCTGATGTCGCGAGGATCAAAGGCGATCTTGTGGCCATTTTCTGTGCTCTCGTAGCTCGTCTCGGGGCCGTTGTCCCTGGCGCTGGGTGTGCTCGTTCTAGGGGCAGTGCCGTTGCTGGAATCGCCTTCAGCCGCAGGTCCTGCGCCGCCGCGGCGTCGCGTCAATCCCGAGGACATTTCGAACGAGGAGAGATATTATGATTTGACGTTGAAGGGAACCGAGAAGAGGTTGGAGCAGGCCAAGAGAGGGAGCGGCAGCAGAGTGCTTTTTTGTCGAGATGAGGTTGAAGGGGTAGGTAGTTTGATGTTCTGGAACTTGATTGACTGGGCTGAACTGGGCTAGTTGCGCGTTCAGATTTAGGGGTTTTGGACTGGGTCCCGTACTGTAACGGTAGGCATAAAGCTAGGTATTTAATGACCTGAGTGAGCTACCTTGCAGCTGTGCCCAGAATTGGTACCTTATAGGTAGCTACTGGAGCCAATAGATCGCTCAGACGCTGCTACGCAAGGGAGATTGGTATGAGGAGACCAAAAATTAGTAGAATCAGGACTGCTTGCTTCACCCTGTTTTGGTTGGGTATTCTCCTTGCTCAAGATAGAGATCGAATGCTAAAAATAATGAATGTCGATTGACCTGGCCTTTTTTTCTTCTTCTTGGACGCTAAACCAGGGGGTTTTGAATGTGTTAGGTAGGTGTCAGCCGTCAACCGATAATGATCCGTATTCAAGTTGGAGATCGGACAGTTCCAATTATGGAATTTTGTGTGACGAAGGATGATGACTGACATAGAAGGAAGCAATCGTGAAATAGTCACTGAATATATGAGCTTGTATATTAATCCATTCAATACAGTATGGTTCATTGCAAGGGAAGTCTTTAACAGTAACGTGCCACATAGATATTTCTATGTAAAACTACAACTGTCTAAGGGAAGGAGGGAAGAACACATGATGCAGTAACAAAACACACCCTAGTCTTTCCCTTCCCATTTGACGCTGTAAATGTCCATTACCTACCTATAGTCTACCCTGTAGAAAACAAGGCAACACTGCTCCTCCAACCATCATTCATTCTTTCTAACCAATTGAACGACAAGTTATTATGTAGGAATCGTTTAATAGAAGGATGCCTAACTCGTAAGTTCAACCCAACCTGCACAACCAACCAACAACAATCCAGCTGAGAGCTTCCTCTTACTGGCTGTTCAGAAAGAGTATCAATCAGCCTAGAGTACAATGATGGCAGCTCCAGTCAGCATTATTCTCCTCGGGCCATTTGCTAAGGAACCCCAACTTTTAGGTACTTTAGGTCCTTGCTTTTCCCCTTGGGATCTTCCCCTGGGTTCTGGGTAGAGCCTCAGAGAGAAAAGACCGGCTTCACCGCTTTATGCCCGGCCTGGTTGAACGAAAAGGAACTCTCCTCTGCTAGGATTCTCCGCACGTGAAAGTGAAATCCATCTTCTGGGCTTGAGCTGAGTGTGGGTGCGGCCCCTTGTTAGTCCGTCTGGGACGACACGCAACTCCACTGCACACAATTTCAACCTAATACCATCATCCAACAACTCATTGAATTACCGAAAGGCATTGTTAACCCAGAAAACAGCCATTCAAGATAAAACTACCTTTGAGTATTTAACTATACCGACTCCGACTACCTCCAGGACGTTGTCCTCTGGATTCACGCTTCTGCAGTTTTGACAAGCCTCAACGCCTTCATTCTCCTATTATTGGAAGAGCAAACCAACATGAGCTCCTCGAGGGATTGGTAGTCTTGTCAAAGGGTCAATTGACTCAAGTGCTCGTTGCAGGACATGATATGATCAATGTCTTTCTCTTGCTCTTTACGATCCCATAAACCCCCTGAAGTCAGGGGTGAATGGGAAGTGCTTTTGCCCACACATATGAACACGATTTGTATTCTGGACCTATATCGTGCTTTTCTTGAAAAGCAAGCTCAGTCAAACATTGCGTTCTACTCCTGGGTACGGAACGCCGTACACGTCGTCGGCTCTCCCTTGTTTGGTTGATGTTGCAATATGAAACATATATCACGATGGCTGGTGGATTGACCTACCACTATCAAGATCTTGATATCGTTTCTGGCGAGCAACGGCGATCGACTCTGAACAGATATGCCCCCCTTGAGCGACCAACTCATTCAATATGGGGACTTACATGCCGCATATTGTTGTGGTAACTTTGTCCTTACCATGGTTAAGGTTCAAGGTGAACGTGCCAGCTGCCAGCTGCCTGCCAGCCGCGCCCCACGCCCACCCGCATCACCACCCAAAGCTTTATCTATCAGAATAACTTACTCCCTGTCACTAGCGAGCGGCGGCCTGATCAGACATGGCGCAGTGGTTAGAATTCTGGCCTTGGGCTGCGGTCCAAGCCCGGGGTTCGACCCTGCGTACATGCCGGTCTGCTCGACCCTCTCAGAAACGCTGCGCATCCCCTGGTGTGCCTTAGTAGGGGGACGCCCGTACTAAGGATGTCCGAGGAAGCGAGGTGCGCAAAGAAATAACCCAAGCGAAAGCAGGGTCGCGCTGTAGATTCTCCGCTTAGAGAGGGAATGCAGGGCGCATAATGCTTTTTTCTTTCTTTTTAGGACCATTATTTCTATACATGAGACTTCATGATGACCGTACTGTATGTAAATGAAGATAGACGATAGAATGGGATTTCTTTTTAATTTTAAATACTTAGTATTGGCAGTAAATACTGAAAACGGGTGCTATTATATTTTCCCAGTAATTGTATGGATCCTTTTTATGACGGCAAAGAGCCAACACTCTTTTTCCAAAGCTCATCAAAATTGATCCCATCATTCTCGAATAACTCTCGGATTTTCTTGGCTGCCGCCTCTTGTTCCTTGGGGCCAAACCCGCCAGGCTGCGTAGCTTCAAACTGAACAGTCTCAACCCAACGGTAGAACAAATTCTCCTTTCCGAGCTCTGTGAGTGCATCCCGGAAAGCAAAGACTTGGCGTCGTCGCTCGTCCTCTCCCGAAGCAGTGGTGCCGCGTACATCGTAGCATATCCAACCGTATTCCGCATGGTGAACAAGAACAACATTCTTGAAGGCCTCGAGAGCAATTTCCTTCTTGTCGACTAGACGATGCGCATGTACCATACGTGCCCAGTCAAGATCCCAGTAAGCGTTCATCAGGAGGTATCCAGTCTTCTGCTCCTGAAGAATAGGGGAAGTTGCGAGATCCACGTAAGTGAGCAGAATCTTGTTGGAGTCCTTATCCGACAGGATGTCTGTGAGAGCCTGGTCCCATTCTCGGCTTCGACGTACGTAGATCTCCTGTTCACGAAAACCAACTTGCCATCGCCATTGACAGGGGTTGCCACGAGCTTGCCCAGCGACAAATTCCACAGGCCACGGCCAGACGAAGATGAACAAGGCGAAGTCAACGATCATAGTTCCGGTACGTTTTCCGATTTCCCAAGCAATCTCAGACCATGTTGAGTCTGCGGTGTTCCAGGTTGTTTCGTTTTCATGACCAAGACCGGTCATCATGAGTTGCCAGTACCAGGGGACAATCCACCACATGCGTAGAATAAAGAGCAGTACAACGACCACGTTCATACCAACGGGCACGAGAAAGATCTTTCGTTTGAAAGCTGCGGGCTTATTGTCGACGTGTGTGATATAGACGTGCTTCTTATCCAGAGACTCGATGAAAGGCTCCAGGACCTCAGGGGGTCGCTTGAAAGGCGAAGGAGGGGCGTCATTCTTTTTATCATCAAAATGAGCAGTCTTTTGCTTCCCTGCTCTCTTATTTGGAGCCATCTTGAGTGAGATGGCGGCCTGTTTTTCTCTGTGTTTTGAGATAAAAATTCAGTTGATGGATAAATAGAGTGAATGAGTGAGTAGGTAAGAGTTGTAGCTGGAAATGTGTTCTCGAAGAATAAGATAACGTTCTAGTGCTGGTCCCACAAAACTACGGGTATGCTCATGGACATAACCCACCGCCGGACAGAACGTGTCTTAATGTCTAACTTGTGAAGGAAAGCATGTTATAAGTTTTGATTATTTTTTGACGATATATCTATTATTTCTCTTTTCGAATCTATCAATTTTGGATTTTTCTTCCCCTGTTCTGGCTCACTAATTGAAGCTCAAAGATAGACCCCTGTAGCAAGCATCGTCTTGACATCACCTTAAGCTGTGGCGGACAATCCCCTCCCGGAGCCGAGCGTTGCGCGCTGCGGCCAATTGCGAGCTCCACTAAGATCGATTTCTACACTTACAGCACCTTTAGTACATTCAATTGCAAAGCCAATGTCGAGACGGATTCGCTTCAAGACCGTCAATCCTTCGCCGCGGCAATGTTAAGAGCTCGCACTTTACAGGTCAGTCCTCTCCAACTAATCAACGTCAGCATATATCTGATACAGTCTCTAGGAGCGCGGTAATACCTACGTATGCGCCTTCTGCCGTCACAAACTCTTGCCGAGGGGTTCGCAACTTCGAGCTCGTCATGTATCCAGCGCCGCAACTTCGATAACGCCAGCCAGGGCCACCGGGCTATCGTTATGTTATTCCACACGATTGCCCGGCGTGCGCGCTCTCTCGACAAGCTCTACGTTTCGTGAACCGAACGATAATGGCAAGCCGGGAGGCTTCCCCGGGGCCGGGGTTTCTGGAGGGTTTGGAGCTGGAATGGGGTCTTTTGGAGCATTTGCGAATAAACCAGCAACGGACAGTTCGAAGTCTTCTGGCGAATTGCTCCCACACGAACTGGAAGCTCGCAAAAAGATGGGACTGCCTTTGAAAAAGCCTGCTCAGGCGTCTCCTCCAAAGCCCCCCACGACACCAACAAAAGTCAACAACAGAAATTCCACTACTTCTCAGAACGGACTCTATGGTCAGGGTCAACGCCAGGGTCAAGGGAAAGGCAAAAACCAGCGCCAGCCAAACGATAACCAGCGACCGAATCGATCGAACGACAGGGACAGAAATACCGGACAGCAGCAGACACAGCAGCAACAAGGAGAAGCAAGGCCAGCCAGGACTCAGCCGAACCCGTTGTCGAGCTCAATCTTGGCTGAAGCCTTCAAGACAGACCGCGCACCGGCTCCGGTGGCGACCCCTAGATCTTGGTCTACCAATGAACCACCAACAGAAGTTACACCGTCCTGGGGTACCTTCAGTTCTCGAAAGGTCGACACGCATGTACCTCTCATGAAGAGCAAGACTAAGGTGAATGCCTCCCAGAATCAACCCAAGGGGTCATCTGCACCTACAAATCAAAACCAGGGCGAAGCTGTTTGGGGTCAATTAAAGCGTGCGGCACGCACATATGACGATGAACCGAAGGGCAAGAGTGCCGGCTTCTGGGATGCACTTGAAAGCAGAGTCACCAACATCCGTGGCAGGCCAGGCCCCGGTGCCACCCGCGATCAATCGCAAGCTCCAATTCTGAGCAACGACTCTTGGCTCCAGCCACCGCAGCAGCCACAGGAAGAGCAACCAAGACGCAAGTCCCGCTTCGAGATTGAGGAAGAGGAGGAAGAAACCAGAAGACGAGACAAGAAGGGAAAACGCCAGAAGAATACTCGTCGGAGCAACTACGAAGATGAGGACATGGACGACGAAACGATTCGACGATGGGAAGCAAGACAGCGCAAAAAGGCCGAGAAGGATGCCAAGAAGCGTTTTGAAGAAGAAGCTGCGGCTGCACCAGTACCCATTTTCCTTCCAGAGTATATCAGTGTCTCCAACTTGGCCAGTGCTCTAAAGATCCGCATCGCGGACTTCTTACACGATCTGGAGACCATGGGCTTTGAGGATCTTACTGAGGATACAATCATGACTGGTGATACGGCGGCTCTCGTTGCGCAGGAATATGGCTTTGATCCTACAGTCGACACGGGTTCTCAACGTGATCTCCAACCTCGACCGGTGCCAGAAGATCCTTCTTCGTTGCCGAGTAGGCCTCCTATTGTAACCATCATGGGCCACGTTGACCACGGAAAGACTACCCTTTTGGATTGGCTGCGGAAGTCTTCGATTGCTGCTCAGGAGCATGGTGGTATCACACAGCACATTGGTGCTTTTATTGTTCAGATGTCGTCAGGCAAGCAGATCACCTTCCTCGATACACCAGGCCACGCTGCATTCTTGTCTATGCGTCAACGAGGCGCCAATGTCACAGACATTGTGGTGCTGGTTGTTGCTGCTGATGATAGTGTTATGCCGCAGACCATCGAGGCGTTGAAACACGCCACAGCTGCCAAGGTTCCTATCATCGTTGCAATCAACAAGATCGACAAGGAAGATGCTCGCGTTGACCAAGTCAAGGCCGATCTTGCTCGCCATGGCGTTGAGATTGAAGACTATGGAGGTGATGTGCAGGTCGTCCCCGTCAGTGGAAAGACCGGTAAGGGCATGGAAGATCTTGAAGAGAACATCGTCACTCTGTCAGAAATTCTTGATGTCCGCGCTGAGGCAGACGGCATGGCTGAGGGCTGGGTCCTCGAATCTAGCGTCAAGCAAACTGGAAAGACTGCCACAGTACTGATCAAGCGAGGAACTCTGCGTCTTGGTGATGTTATCGTGGCTGGTAAGTCGTGGGCCAGAGTTCGTGCTCTTCGCAACGAAGCCGGAGTCGAAGTCTCCGAAGCACCACCAGGAACTCCTGTTCAGGTCATCGGCTGGCGTGAGCTACCTGATGCTGGAGTACAGGTCCTCCAGGCGCCAGATGAGGGCAAAGCCAAGACAGCAGTTGAGTATCGAGAGGAAATGGCCGAGAGGCTAGAGAGTTCTCAGCAACTCGCTGAACAAGAGCAACGTATGCGCGAGAAGGAGGCCGCCGAAGAAGCCGCCGCTGCAGCAGAAGTCGAGGGCACTGAAGCAGCAGAACCTGTCAAGGCTGAGCCTGGCATCATCTTTCAGAACTTCATCATTAAGGCTGACGTTGCTGGCTCAGTAGAGGCCGTCTGCGGCACAGTCCAGGAACTTGGCAGCAACGAAGTCCAATCAAAGATCCTGCGATCTGGAGTTGGCGGCATCTCTGAGTACGACGTTGATCACGCCGCTGCTTCAAAGAGTATCATTGTCAATTTCAATATCCCCATCCTACCTCACATCCGTCAACGCGCTGATGAGGCTGGCGTGCGTATCATCGACCACAGCGTCATCTACCACGTTGTCGATGATGTCAAGAGTGCCCTCTCAGATCTACTACCGTACAACATAACACACAAGGTCCTTGGTGAAGCAGATGTCCTACAGGTCTTTGCCATCAACGTCAGGAAGCGTGTGCAGATGAACATTGCTGGTTGTAAGGTCCGCAACGGCACCATTAAGCGGACGTCTAGGGTCAAGGTTATCCGCCGTGGAGAGGTTATTTTCGATGGTAAGTTAAACTCCCATTCCAATTCTCTTTCTTCTCATCAGTTCTCCCATTTTTCACCTTATTATTCTCATACTGACTCAATCCAGGTAAAATCGACACGCTCAAGCACGTCAAGAAAGACGTTATGGAAATGGGCAAGGGTGCCGAGTGCGGTATCGGCCTCGAAGACTTCCACGATCTGCAAGTCGACGATCAGATTCAGACATATGATGAGATTAAGGAGAAGCGAACACTGTAACAACAGATTTGTAGAAAATATTATGTATAAAAGGTGGTGGCCCTCTTCTGAGTAGGGGGCTTGTGTATAAATAGTTGTAGGGAATGAAGAAATGGTCTTATGAGAGAAGACATTGTGTGTACGATTTGGATGTTGTACGGCTAGATGATATACCATATCTCACTAATTTTACGTTGAAATATTACAGTTTCAAAGCGTCGTTTCATCTCGGCTTCATGTTCGACCTGCATTGAAGTCCTTTTGTAATTTTTACTTAGCAATCTGGTGATCAACTTCTAGAGGGCGCCCCAACAGCATTCGACGAAAAGGTCCTTGTCGTCACAGTAGCCTGCGAGCGCTCTTTTTCCAACTTGGCCAAACCAATACGATCGGTCACAGGTGTAGCCTCAATGATGTTATCAAACTCATCGTCTTCATCGCCATCGTTGTCGCTCCCACTCCTTTCGTTATCCGAGTCAGGCTGCACGCTCGTGTTGGGCTTGAACTGCTGCTGATGCTGGTGCGGATTTGGGATGGTGGTTGGTTTCTTCTCCTCTTGTTGGTCGGGACTGGGGTTGGCGAAGGTTTTTGAGGCAAGGACTTTGCGACGGATCTCGGCCATTGTGTCTTCGTCATCTGAGTCGTCGGATATTGCGTAGCGGTCCTTTTCCTCTTCCTCTTCTTCTGGCTGGGGCTTGGGTGGTTTCTTGCCCAGGTATATCCCATCCACACTGCCCTCCTCCTCCTCATCACTACCATCCTCATCGTCCTCGTCTTCTTCGGAAGAAGAATCCATACGCCTTCGGTTTGTGTTTCCACTAGTCCACATATCATCCTTGCCCTCTTCTCTGCTCTCTGCGTATTCCCTCTCCAGCTGCTCCATCCACTCCTCCTGCGTCTTCTTGATCTCCGCCTCATCGGTACACGCCGCATATCGTTTGAGCAAGCTGGAATTAATCTCGAGAAAAGAGGGACCGTAAGAGAAGGGAGCTAGAATTTGTTCGGCCCAGTCTGCATGGCCGCAGATATAGAATGCAGCAGCCAGCGCCTCAACGCAATTCAGCCGCCAGGGTTTGCCATAGTTGACCGTGTTTGCTGCGACAAGATAGGGCAGTAATCGCTCACACTTGCCGCCAACTTTGTTCCACTGAACCTCCTGCGTTCTCGCCCAGGAACATTCGACGACTGCGGCGCCATATTGATCCATGATCTCGCGGTCGGCGGGGGAGACAGTATGTTTTCCATTGGGAGTGATGATAACTCCGTTATGGCGCTGGCCGAGGTGCAGGTCGCGCATCATTCCAAGCTTCATGAGCTTCTTTCCAGAGCAGCGCTTAGGATCGCAGTGGCCCAAGTCCCAGCAGGCAGCCTTGAAAGCTGGGCGCGAGGATTCACCATCCTCATCATCACGGCGGGGTCCTCGACGCGGGGTTGGGCCTCCTTTCCTGCCCTTTGCGAAATCCTTTTTGTGGCGGACCATTGTGTATGGTTCTTTTATTTTGTTTGTCGTTTATATGCAATATCGTATCGTGTCGTTCAGGGAATGTTTCGAGTGGTTCGTGGTCAGTTGCTATGCAAGTGAAGTGAGGTTCGAGATTTTAATTTTTGCTTCCAAAAAGCCAAAAAGCTATTGTATGGATGATGGGTAGATCCATGGTGGGGTCATCTTTTGATCACTGAGGCCGAGGAGGGGTAGCAGGGCTTCTAGGCGCTAGGCCACCAAAGCATCAAAGCACCAAGTGCTGGGGTCCCCTAGCGATGGCGAGCCTTCAGCGATGACGCTGCTGTAACGGGATCGGGGTTCTCCAAATCAATGGAACGCTGGATTCTGTCACGTGGAAGCCTCCTTAGTACTGCAACGCCACAATGCCACACTTTGCTAGAGCCTTCCCAAGGTTTGGTTGGTACCTTCCATTGGTAAGTACTAGGTAGGTAAAATTACAGGCCAAAAGTCTGGAATCACCCCTCACAGTATCACCTTAGAATTAGATTTTTAATGGCTATTTAAAAGATAAATTCCTATATAAGGCTATAATTTAAATATTATTTATAGCAGAGAGGCTATTAAATATTTTACTTTTATAAGGCTATAAAATTTAGATTTTTATTCAAATAATTAAAAACTTCTTTTAATAAATAATATAAGAGATATACAGTATATTTACCCTCTATAAGATAAATCTAATACTATATTAAAGCCTATAAGACCACTATAATTTAAACCTTAATTCTAGAATCTAATCCTATTACTTATATATTAAATA